>REGO01000981.1:286104-334196 GCA_010120015.1 Rhombomys opimus
CCTATGATCAATGCATTTTATTTCAAAGGGCTAGAAAGGTAAATTATACATTGTCTCTCTCTCTCTCTCTCTCTCTCTCTCTCTCTCTCTCTCTCTCACACACACACACACACAGAAAGAGAGAGAGAGAGAGAGAGAGAGAGAGAGAGAGAGAGAGATTGAGAGAGAGAATGGACTAAACTAACTCATACTTGGAAATACTCTCCCCACCTACTTGACCCTATTCAGTCATCACTGTTACTCCACTCCAGACTCTTAGAAAGCTCTGTGAGCCTTCTCTATGTCAAGTAGGGAAATAAGTCGCAGTCCTACCCAAGCATCAGAGTTTACATACAGTTAGCTTAACATGGGACATGTGCAGGGCTTTTTAATAACTGCCCAGATGTTCCTGATATGTATTCAGCTGTGAGATCCACTGTATCCAGCCAGGTGAACTGCATTATTCACACTATTCCAGTGTTCAAAAGGGTCTTGGGAACCTTGTAGGTTACAAGTTTAGGGTCTTTTTGTTCTTCACTTCATCATCAACCTGTACAGTTTCCATGCTAATATTTGATTCCTCAAATTTTGTGCTTTAAAGAATTTTAAAGTTGGATTCTCTGAAGGTGTTCAGGGAAGGAGATGGTATGACACTACAACTATTGTCCTCACCTACTGCCTGCTGGGTGGTGGGCCATGCTTCTATGGTGATGGGAAGAAAGCCCCATATCTCTGTTCTCTCTTAAGGTTCATGTTCACTTTTGAGAGTATGAAACCCCTTATGACTTGAGAACTTGTTTCACTCTCCTGTATCCCCAGGGCTGGAAGACAATGGGAAGTATAGAGAAATTCTTGAAATGTTTATTGTGACACAGTTAAGAACAGGAAAGCAACAATGGAAAACAAGAGGATACCATAGAAGGCAGCTTGGTTTATGAGAGAAGATTGACTGGAAAGGGTCTTGGATCCACGCCAACAGCCGCGCTTCCTAGAAGAGCTATACAGACCCACTGCCTTTGTCATCTGGTAAGCATAAGCATCCATACCACCTGGCCCTGAGAATGACAAAACCTACTGATACAGCCACAGTGCCAAGACCCATGGTCTAGGCTGGAGAGCAAGGTGTTATGTATCCGAAGCTTCCCATCAAAACCTTAGCTAGGAAGACAACTGTAGATGGCCACTGGAATTCCCCTGAACATGCACAGTCTTGAGATGCTGGCCATGCTAAGAGCCAGTGAAAAGGCTACCTTCAGCTTTGATCTTTCTGCTTCTCTTCTGTCCATTCCAGTATGCAAGAGATCCATCTTAAAGCTCCCTGACACTTCTGACACTTGGATACCTGTCTGAAAGGCAGTAGGGCCAGAATAGTACTTATTCCCATTCTCCAATCACCACTGGCTAGACTTTGGAACAGCTGCAACTACTCCATGTTTCCCCAGCATGGGAAACTCCACTGCTCCAAGGTCTAATACACAAAGATTCAGACCCAAGCAACTAAAAACTTTGGCATCAGCCCCACAGGCCCAAAGTTGGAAAGAACTTCAAAGACACTAAAGTAAAGAACAATATGGATGTTGAGACCCACACATAATAAACTGAGGAACAGAAAGCAAGCCAAGGGAAAGCCATGCATCATGGTCTAAGTGGCAAAATGACAATGACAAAAGTAATGAAAGACTGAAAATGCAAAGAAAGTAAGAAGTAGAAATTTAATTAAGATCTGGTCACAGAAGTCTGATGAAGAGGCAGAACACCAAAAGCAAGAGCTAGAGAACAGAACTTGAATGTGGTATAGCCTCTAGTTTGGATTTCTACATCTCAGCTCTACTCACATTAGAAGTATGTTCATTCATATAGCCACCATGAGCACTCTAATATATTGAGAAATCTCTACTCACAACATGCCAATAGCACCTCTCCCAGTCTTGGCTATAGGAAATGTCTCCAGATATTGCCCCTGGTGGGAGAATACTTACACCGGTGTCTAAGAACTTGTAGGTTCTACTTTGCAATCAACATGAGAAGTCTTTCTGTTTCATAGATGCCTGCGGAATTTATTCCTTATTGAAAATAGTAAAACCAGAAGTGAGGTACAACTACATGCCTACTTTGTGTATTTAAACCTCAGCTAAGGAAAACTTAGTACACCATGTTGCAAAACCTCAATATTACTTTAGACACCATTATCATTTTGCTTTATGTGAAACAAAGGTTTAGCATTTTTTGAGATTTTATATGAAAACTTGAAAAATCAAACCTCCCAAAAGAAAGAAAAAAAAGAAAACTCTCACATATAGCAATGTAAATGTGGCAGTCCACTTACTATTTATGTGGTCCATATAATAAATTCCGATTTGTTTATCATACACAGTTTCCCATCCTAAAGGAAGTTCATCCCCAACACAATCAGCAAAGGTCAATGGCTTTGTTATCCTGCAAAACAAAATTATAAAAACAAATTTCAAAATTGGGCCAGACTTGAATAAATTTGCTGACCTAAATTATTGTTCAGTATGGAATTATAATTCATACTATCTAATTGATAGCTTTTGCCCAACCTATTTGTTTGAAAATTAATTTACCAGGTTTGCTTAAGTAACAATCAATAATCATGTAAGTACACACACAATTAAAAGCAGCATACTATCGAAAAGCACACTTTAAACACCAGTGAAAACAGATATTGATAATGACCAACCAAACAAGTAAGACAAGCATCTTCTTCCACACGGTGTGATTAATGAGGCCATGGCAATGGAATGTAACTCTTCCAGAATAGGAGAGATCCAGGCTCCCTCACTGAGAAATGTCCTCCCTCACAACTTTCAGTTCCATGCAATACAAGTGAACACTGTCTTAGGTCTATGCACAAGGTACTTGCAATTCTGTCATCTCCCCATTAACAAATCAAACATCAACCACTGCACAAAAGTAAAAAGCCAGGAAATCTAACAATATAATGAGATGCCTTCTGAATACTTCCTGCATTCCTTGTATAGCAGGGATCAAAGATTTCAAAGGGTTGTTTTTGTTGTTGTTGTTTTCCTTTTCTTTTCTTTTCTTTTCTAGAGAAAAACAGCCAAAGCACAATGCCTAGAAATATCTCTTCTTGAAGGAAATCTGATTAGGGGATTCTGGGATTGTCATGAGATAGAGAAAGTAAAGCGTGTACCCTGGATTTCTTTAATTGGAGTCTCTTCCCTCCCCCACTCTCATGATCATGTTGATTGACAAGCCGGTTTGAGGGCAGCAGCTGTTGTATAAAACAGGACACACCTATAATTGTCTGAGTCTGGGCAGCTATCTCTTTGGTTGTCTCTATAAATGCTCACTGACTGGCATGCATGGGAATCTGACAATCTAAATTTCACAAGCTCAGTCCTCCCACTTCTGTTCAAGTCCCTGGCTGCAAAAAAAAAAAAAAAAAAAAAAAAAAAAAAAACTGAAGACATCAAAACCATAGCCAGTCCCCATGAGATTTCCCCCAAACTGGTTGGGCCACAAAGCTATCTCTTCTGGGATAGATGAAAAATTGATAACCACTATCAGAAAAACACTGACTCTGATCTGCATTACTCTTCATTTTAAATATATGATTTCAAGAAATATGGTCATTACAAACACAAATATATAAAAGATAAAGTAAGTTGTAGACAGCCTCCCCAAAATGATACGTTGAAAAGAAGAAGAACCACAGAGGAGACCAACCTATTGCACATTTCCCTGCTTCATCCCATAACACAAATCTGAATACAGAATTTACTTCCAGGAGGAATACTGTGATGGCATGCATTCCATGTTAAGCTAGCAGTGGCAAGATGCTGTGCACGGTGAGAAAAGATAATAAGAGCAAAAATAATTCTTATTTAATGAAAATTGCGTCCAGAATATATTATTGCCATACTAGCATAGTGAATATTCATATATAAGCCTAGAGAATCATGCTCAAAGACAGGTACCTCTGAAGTTTATTTACATGTGATATGATTTAATTAACATATGCAAGTGAGAAACATATCTATACCACTGCTGAGCCTAATCCACTTATTTTAGACTTCAGAACGGTTAGGAAATTATAGGATGCTACCTTTCATTTTTTTTTTTTAAGAAAGTCAAGTTGTTCTAATAACAATTCCATAGTCTTTGCTCCAGGAGGTCACTGAGTGGTACTTCTGCCATTTTGATGAATTTCATTTTGGCAAGTCTCTGATTCCACTTCTTTTCTAGGTCAAATACGAATTGACCTAGAAAGTCATACACAGAACCAGTGCCTCAGTGCAAACCTAGGAAGAGTTATACCTCTTGAAGTTAATGTCAACAGCAAAGCCTCTACAACCACATAAAAGTGATGTCCTTGAAGGTAGTCTCAGAAGCCAGAGCATCCACATTCTCCCAGACCACTGGGTTTGAGAAAAACCATAACCACATTCCAAAGATGCTTAAACTACTTCATCACCCCTTTACTGTACCGATATCAAAATAAAAACAAAGGTGTTTGGGAAAACACTACTTCAGGAATAAATACATCAATGTCACATGAGTTATGCAGCTTCAGAATCTGTTTGATCACATGTATGAAGAGGATATTGTCGTTGGTTTCTGTCTGTGATTTGAAAAAGTGGAGTTCTTTTGGCTGTTGTTGGCTATAAAGCCTGTTCCCTGGCTTGTTAGGATGAGATTGGGAAGCATTCATGACAGACCTAAGATTTGATTGGGAAACAAATACCCAGAACCAATAGCAAGGTTTCATCCTGGACAAGTGTTATGATCCTTTGTCTTGCCAGCTATCAACTCTTACTCTCATGGAGACATGTACTCAGGCTCTCTACAAAATTTGTCTAACATGTGTAAGACTCTGAGTTCCATCCCCAATAATACAGACACACACACACACACACACACACACACACACACACACACACACATAAAATTACACAGCATTCAGGGTTACAGGCCCCTGGGCTGGTGTGATAGTCTTCCCCAAACAAGCCTGTAACAAAGCATCTAGCTCTTTTTACATCAACCCCGATACACATACAATTTCTGTTGCTAGTAGACTCTCTCTCCCTGATTCCCCCCCTACTTGTCTCTGGGGGAAAAAAAAATGCCAACTTCAGTCTAGTACCTTGCCTTCAGTCTTTCTTAGGCCTATGACTAAACCTATTCCCCTCTCATGACCTGAAATGGACAGGTCCCTCCCTGTCCACTCCCCCCCATGCAAATCATTAGCAAGTATTTATCGTATTCCCAAACCCCTTCTGCATTGGAAGCAACTTTGTTTTTTGACTCATTGAGCCTAACAGGGCTCTGATCCATATTTACTACATTTCTGTAAACCTTCATAGGTATAAGTCTAACTGTTTAGTTGCCTCACTCAATCAGAGCCCAGCAGAGGTCTTGTAAAGGGAGGCAGCATATGAAATATGCAGGCAGCCCAAGGTGCATTTGCTTTCCTCCTGAGACAGTCCTTCCTATCCTGAGAGCCTGAGCAATAGCATCCCTTACATGAACATCCACATCTCCAATTCCAGAAAAGCAGTCCTGTTAATCTAAATTACTCCAAACCCTAAAACCACCATTCACAATCAGATTCCTTCTTGTATTTCCCAGTAAACCCAGGATGCATGCCTTCTCATGAGAAAAGCTCCATTTGGAGACTGCTCCATTTGGAGACTTCAGGCATCTTCAGTTGTGTCTGACACCATGAATGCAATGCTTTCCATCTTACTATATGGTTTTCAAGCCATTGTGGGTAGAAAGAAGCACAGAGCTCTTCTCAGCACAAAGGCAGCAAGAACCAGGAGGAAGGAGCCACAAGAGCTCTCAACAACTTGGCTTACATTTCATTTAAAAATGTGTTGTGACTGTTACAACACAAAATAAAAGAGATGGCAAAAACAAAACTGCCAATGCTAGCAGATGGGCTGTATGAACTTTACTCAGTTAAAAGAAAAGTGGAAATTGCTCAGTATGTGGAAAGGCTAAACCTTTAAATAACATCCAGACTCAGCCAAATCCAAAGAGAAAAAGGACAGATTTAATGGCACCGAACAGAAATAAATATGTCAAAGAGAATGTAAAAAAGATAAGGCAGAAGTTGACTTGCTTATATCATTTTCATATCTGGACTGGAGACCCTTCCTTCTAACATCCCCCAAGGCCGTAGAGTCTTTCACCTTTCCCATACTTCCTTACAACCATATAGAAGCAGGAAAGAAAACGTGGAAACAGAAAGAGAGAGAAAACAGTGTGGTTTGTTAACAAGAGAAAGGAGACATAGAAACTACAAATGACAAAATTCAAACCACCAAATCTGAAGACATCAAAGGTCAAAGGGACTCAAACGTCTCAGTTTCTTCAGGAGTTTACTATAGTAAGTACTACCCAATTATGCATATTCATGAAGACCATCATGAGTCATTTTCCTGTTTGTTTGTTTTTCCTGTATTCTTGTTTTGATTTTCTGAGACAAGATTTGTCTGTGTAGCCCTGGTCATCCTGGACTCAGCTTTGTAGACCAGGCTGGCCTCAAATTCACAAAGATCTGTCTGCCTCTGCCTCTCCAAGTGCTGGGATTATAGCCGTGCTCCACTGTGCCCAGCTTTTTGTTTGTTTGTTTGTTTGTTTGTATTGAGACAGAGTTTTTCTGCGTTGTCCTGGCTGTCCTAGAACTCACTCTCTAGACCAGACTGGCCTCGAACTGACAGAGATCCACTTGCTTCTGTCTCCTGAGTGCTGGGTGAGGTTAAAGATATGCGCCACCACCTCCTGGCTGATCATCATGAGTTTATTTATACCTAAGTTTATTTGTCTTTTATTTTGTTTATTTATACTTAATTTTTACTACCGAAGCTATTTTTTTTATACTACCAAGGATATAGGATTTCTAATACTGTGATTATTTTATCACTAAGGGGAACATTTTCTATTTAGAAAATGTTACTGATTTTCATTATATTTACTTTTACTAGTCCCAATGTTGAACATACAATTACCAATATGTAAAGTAATGATGTATAGAAATAGCATTTTATTATTTTTTATAACCCTGACCAATTTTGTACGTTGTTTTTTTTTTTCTTCCAAAATATTTTAATAAAAATTGGCCTTTTCCAAGAAATACCCACTGCATGTCCATCAGTAAAAGAGAATCATAAGAAAATATAAAATTTACCATATGGCTATGATTTAAAGAAAAAAATGCAAACCCTGGAGCACATTAGCCACGTCCGATATTCAAGCCAAATCCTTCTTAGGGCCCCATCAGGAAACCAAACAGACAGCCGAATAGCACGCAGGACACAGGGCCACTGAGGTCAGAGGCCTTGCAGAAGCACCTTCCTCACAAGCCTTCCAGTCTGAGGCATGATGTAGGATGAGGCAGAACAATGTTAACACAACACATACATGTGTTCAAAAAGTCTACAGTTCCCCCGCATACTCTGAATCTGAAAACACATCTAGAATCTTTATTACTTTCCTTTTAAAAAATACAAATAAAACATGAAAAACTCTACCTCAAAAGAATCTAACAGTTCAACAAAAGTCCTTAGCTGTGTTCTAGACATTGACAGACTACATCACAGTTTAAAATCCAATAGTAAGGAGGTTCACAACTGTTTGGTATTCACATGTCAAAATAACAAAGTTCTGGAAACACCTTTTTTTTCAGTTATCCACACCAGCAAGGACTCAGCATCAGTTGCCAAAAAGGCAATTTTTCCACACCAGAAAGGAGTTGTGACTCTTGATAGATAATATAAATATTTCCTGCTTCCAAAATGTTTAACAAATCTTGTGTCTCCCAACAAATGAACATCCATTGTCAGTGAAAACCGAGACACGCTCCTTTGGGGAATGGCTATTAAACTCCAGTCAGTATATGCAGCGTGAGCAGGAAGGTCAGTCTTTCCTCTTCTTTAAAAATCTATTCTTCCTAAAGATTCATTCTGGAAAACTGGAAGTGAAGGACTAAAAGGTCAAGGGAGGAAAGGGGGTGGGGTGCACACACCATGAACACAAGAGAAATTAAAAGTGTACAAACTCGAAATTGTGGTACTTTTACACAATGTAATACTACTCAGCAATCAAAACGAGGAAATCATGAAATCTGGAGGCAAATGGTGGGATCTAGAAAAGATCATTCTGAGTGAGGTATCCGAGAAGGAGAAAGACAAACACGGTATATACTCACTTACATAGACCTACAAGCTATGATAAACATAATGAAATCTATACACCTAAAGAAGATAATCAAGAAAGCAAACACGGGATAAGATGATCAATCCTCACTTAGAAAGACAAATGGGATGTGCACTGAATGTATGACTGGAGTCTACCACAGAAGGCATCTGAAAGACTCTACCTAGCAGTGTTTCAAAGCAGACACTAAGACTCATAACCAAACCTTCGGCAGAGTACAGGGAATCATAGGAAAGAAGGGGAGTTAGTATGATGGGGAAAGGATAGGAACTCCACAAGGACCAAATATATCTGGGCACAGGGTCTTTTCTGAGATAGACACTCAACCAAGGACCATGTATGGATATAACCTAGAACCTCTGCTCAGATGTAGCCCGTGGTAGCTCAGTAACCAATTGGTTTCCCATAGTAAGGGGAACAAGGACTATTTCTGACAGGAACTCAATGGCAGGCTCTTTGACCTCCCCACCCCCCAAGGGAGGAGCAGTCCTGTTAGGCCACAGAGGAGGACTTTGCAGCCAGTTCTGAAGATACCTGATAAAACAGGGTCAGATGAAACGGAAGGAGGTCCTCTCCAATCAGTGGACTTGGAAAGGGGCAGGGAGGAGATGAGGGAAGGAAGGTGGGATTGGGAGGGAATGAGGGAGCAGGATACAGCTGGGATACATATTTAACAAAATGTAACTAATAATATAAAGAAAAAAAAGTGTACAAACTCAAGCAGTTTATAATAGACTACTCTGAGACACCAAGGCTGGTTGAAGGAATTCACCATACGGCAAGGAATAGGGGCTGTGTGCTGCGTGGAGACCTGGCCAAGCGACCCACTGCCTTGGAGTTGTAATTCCCTTGCCCATAGCAAAGCCTGGTTTCTCCACCATGGGGAGAGCCTGTCATCCCACCACTTGGCCCACCACAGGGCCCTCTGTGTCCCCGAAGGTGATTGTCCCTGTGATCCCCTTCCCTGGCAGCTAGAGTTATCTTCTCTTCCACATTCAGAAGGACCACACCTCTGAACACGATGGGCTTATTGTTAAGGACCTTCTGAACAGGCTCAGCATCATCAAACACAACAAAACCTGAATCTGGGTAACTTCCTGCCACTGTTAATGTGCAGCTCCACCATGCTCCCATAATTTTGAAAAAAAAAAAAATCCTTCATTTCCGACTTGTTAACCTGATGTGACTGTCGGAGTACCTCACCATCCTTTGAGGTTCCACATCTCCTGGTTCACCAGCCTCACAGATTGGCCAGGGTCCCTTCTGTGGCGGGATACTGATCTATTGTTCTCGAACTCTGTGATCTCTTTGAGACCTTTGCAGTGGAATCTGAGAATCAGGCTTAGATTCTGGACGGGGCTGTGAAGGTGGCACTTTGACCACATGAGGTGTGCCACTGGAACAGCCCCATTGGGAGGAAGGTTCTTACTAGTCACAGATGCCCAAGAAAACATCCTCAAGTCCTCCTGTGCATGGGACACACCCACTAGGGCTGTGGAAGTGGCTCTTCTGCACATGCTCGGGAGCAGCTTCCTCCAAAGCAGGCTCAGGCTTGTCTTCTTGGATGTTGGTCACAGGTTCTGGCTCTGGCTCTGGCTCTGGCTCTGTTTCTGGCTCCAGCTCCACAACAGGCTCCTCTAAATGTTCCTCCAAGTTGTTGCTGACAGTCTGATCATAGAAAAGTACCAGAATCATCAGACACCACCTCTGGTGCCTGCTCTCTTTCCTCAGGTTCTTCTACTTCTTCCTTAGATTCCTCCTTGAGGCTCTGTGACAAAGCCACCAAGGACCTCATCTTGGTGTCTGAAGATGTTGTTGTGAACATAGAACTTGTTGGCAACAGAGCCCTCAGGAGCAAGGACAAAGGTATGCATGAACCTCTGAAAAGCTTGGTTCTTGTTGGACAGTAGCCCCATCACTTGGACCACCAGCCCATCATTCAGAGTGGCGTGAGCACCCATGTGGCAGATCTTGGTGTGGCAGTTGGTAAAGTTTTGTGACATCACTTTCCTGTGGATTTCCTTCTGCCCATAGACTGCATCTGCTGGCTTCCCATTGGAATCCAAGCCCACGTGGACATAGGAAGATTTCTTCCCATAAAATCCATGCAGCATGTCCGGGGCCTGGTTCAGCAAGTTGTAGTACTGTTTCACAAACTCCCAAATGATCAGCAAGGGACTTGGCTTCTCCATAACCATTGTTTTGGTCCAGTCAACCCACAAGGCTGAGCAAAAGGACAGGGCTGCTGTGCAGGAGGAGGTGGCGGTGTCCCTCACGCAATGTGCCCGTCCATCTTTTTTTTTCTATGAAACATGCTAACTGATAAATGTCATTTACTTGATTCTGAATGAATCAATAAAGAAAAGGCGTACAAAGTAAGGCATGGTGGTACATACCTATAATCCCAGCACTGCGGTGACTGAGGCAAGAAGATCATGAGTTTGAGGTCAGGCTGAGCCACATACTAAGACTATGTCTGAAAAATGAACTAAGAGCATACCAATTGGTTATCCTATACCAAATGGTAAGCTCTGAAAACATATACATATAAGTAACATTGTATGGATTGAGCAGGTTATATTTTACTTTTAGGAACGAATACACTCACACACATACCATCTTAGGAAGAAAACACCAACCCAAGGATGTTAACTACACTAATAAAAATAGGGAATAATCTCACACCAGAAAAATGAAAAGAAAGAATGCTTGTGTGCACACATACCACCACCACCAACGACAATAACGACAACAATAACAACAAAAATTAAAAGAAGTTATGAATTTGAAAGAGAGTAATGGAAGTAGGGCAAATGAGAGTCTAGAGAGAGGAAAGGGAAGGGGAGATGATGTAATTATATTAGATCTCAGAAAATAAAAAAGTATTAAACAAACAAACAACAAAAAGGGCAAAACCGAAAAGAACGTTTGTTCTAAGGTTGATGTTTCTGCTATGTTTCATTCAATCCCAGTAGGAGTCCCCCACACTGACACTTCTGCTGCCCTTTGCTTAGAAGTAAAATCATGCTAGCTCTGTGCTTTCACCACTCTAACCCACCTCCCAGTTCAGGCAGATCTGAATGTTTAAAATGGAGATAAGTGGGTTTGGTTGCAAGGGAGGCGCTCAGGTGGGCCCCAAGTAGAACATTCTGGAATCATCAAGGCTAGTAGATTAGCTGGTTTGGGCAGTTTCTCAGCTCTAGTCTTGGAATCCTTTCTAATCTATAGAAAAAGATTAGATAATTCTCTGTGAGCAAAATAAATAAGCAATTCAATTTTGTCTTCTTACAAAAGCATGGTTAAGGCTTTAACTTTGAAGAGCTTTTTTCCCCACTGAAAAAAAAAAAAGTTAAAAGCCTTCTATTTAACTACCCAGCAGGGCAATTGCTGATGTCTTGGTAAGGCCACTGAGAGGCAAAGAACACCAAATAGGAGTCAGTTTGTCTGAGAAGGGGAGGAGGAAGGGATCAAGTCTAGGCGACAGCATACTATTTCCCAAGGTTCCATCTTTACTCACAGAGAGCCTGTCCAGCCTCTTCAATTTTCACCTGCCCCAAAACACATCCACTATACCCACAGTTCTCACACACAGATGAAGAGATATTTTTTGTTTCATTATAGAAAATTTACAAAATAGACTTAAATGTATGACATAGTCATGATCGCATTCTACATACAAATTTCTATTTTTTACTGTTTTTACTTAGCTTTGTAATATTTAACTCTTAAGTCTCTCTAAAAATTATACGTGCTAGCCTAGAACTATAGCATAGGAATTCTGTCTCTGTTGTCATAAATTATTTGTAAACATCACATGATATAGGTGAATAGCTCATGCTCCTTGAAAATGAATATTTCTTCCACAACGCCTTTGATCTTGTCCAAGACAAGGTATAAAATAGGTGTTCAGGGTTAATTAAGATAGCTCAGCAGGAAAAGGCACTTGCCAAGGCTATCAACCTGAACTTAATCCACAGAACCCATGTGGTACAAGAAGAGAACCAATTCTCCTAAGATGTTCTCTGATCTTTACCTGTGCACTGTGGTATTCATCTACATGAACACATATGCTCAGGTAAAGACAATGGAGACAGAATAAATCAGAGGAAAAAATGACATAGGTGTTCAATGATGCCTGCTATATAACTCTTATTTGTACAAATCATTCAGTCAAGGGATTAATGCAATTTACCCAAGCTCTGTACAACTATTAATACCTATATTAAGTCCAGATTTTCAATATTATAAATATCCATGAGAAAACTCAATTTAGAAAACGGTCCAGCAATTTACTAAGGAGTTAAGCATATACTTAATACGATTTGACCTGGCATCTCTCTTCTAGGTAGATATACATTAAAAAATGAAAACATCTATCTGCACACACACACAGAAAATCTCCAATGTTCAAGGCAAAAAAAACCTTATTTTTAATAGCACAAAGATGGAAATAACTAACAGATCTCAACTGATGAATAAATAAAACATGGTCTAGCTATATGGTAGGGTAATACTGGGGTCTGGGAAGTTATTCTACCCTGTATCTTAAATTCAGTACACAAAACCAGATGGTAAATTCTAACGATCAGGAAGAAAACAGACATGGTCCAGAGAAACATGTTTGTTCCCCTCCCTGATTTTTCCTACCTCTTCATACAAATAATATCATAATAGATACAATTTCACATACTGATTTTTTCAGTTGTATATTTGTGTCTTTTAGCTCTTTTAGATTAGTTTCTTTGATCTAAAACCTTTCATTCTGTGCAGCAGACCATAATTTATTCATCAGGCTGCTATAGTTCAAGCATGCCCCAATGATCTGTTGTTTATGATAAATAATGGACATGCATTTATATTAAGCACTTGTTACATAGTGCTAAGGAGCTTAGCCACCACCTCAGGCTCCTGGCAGCCAAAGAAGTAAAGTCTTTCACCACCCTCTGGAGATATTTTTAATACATGTACTCCAGAGCTCAGAATAAGTCCATCTGGCCTGAGTGTGTTTTACCCTGAAGGAACAGGCAAGAAGGCCCAACAGTGGCATGAGCTGAACAGCATTTCCAGAATGTGGTAAAGGGAGAAGAATGTAGTAGAAACTGAAAACAGAAGAACTGCTTTCTTTGTCCTAAGCCACCATCCAGAGATCTTGCAGATTCTCCCCTAAGCAAATCATATTTCTTGGCTTCCACAAGTGAGAGACTACGTTTTGCTGGCCATTCTTAAAAAGCACTGCAGTATGAACTGAGAGAGTGGTAGAAACCCAGACTCAGGTTTCTTTTTGCTTTGTCTGTCACATCCTGCTAGGCAGTCTAAGTGCTAGCTCAAAAAGGGCTGTGTACTGTCATGAATTAAACCTTGAGTGAGTCACTCCATTTTGCCCTGAGCCTCAATCTCCTAACCCCTCCCCCTTCCCCAAAGGAAAGTACACTGCTACTCAGTGATATCCCTAGCCCATGTTTCTTAATATTTACACTGAGGATAACAAGATGAACCTCATAGGGTCATGTTGGCTGACAGTGGCATCCTTGGCCTCAGTGTGGAGACCAGCAGGCACTTAGTCCCCTTCTGGCCATCTCACTGCACCAGCACTTGCTTCAGACTGGATTGCTTACATTTTGCTACAACGAAAGTGGTGGTTTCAGTCACATTTCTTCTCTCACAGTTCAGGACTCAGCCTCAGCTGTTTGGCGCATTATTCTCTGATCATTCTCAGAGATCTGGAGACAGCTAACATAGGTACACAGCCCTGCTTCACATTTCAAAGTCTTCAAAACATGTCCAGCCTTTTGACATTCCAATTGTCATCTACAAAGTTCAACCTAATAAACAGTGCAACCAAACTACAAAACATAATAAACAAAACATGAAAGTCTTATAATGTCCTAAGTTTTTTATTTTATAATGGGCTGCATTCATACCTAGAATTCATAGACTTCAGCCACATATTGTCTATAAAGCCACAGATTGGACACACCTAGCTGGGGGTAGAGGGGGTGCTGTAGCCTTGCCTTTACTGGCTCCTAGAGCTGTGACTTGTAGCCCCCTACTCCTCCTATTTTTAAAGAAACATTGTTGGAAAGGCCAGCTCTCTTGCTGTCTTTTCTGTTTTTCTTTTCCATTTGGAAAGACCTTTGTTATGACATGGGGCCCACCACAATAATCTTCCAGTTAAATGTGTATATCCCTAACTGAGTCACATTTCATGTGGTCCCTTTGACCACATGAAACAATATACTCACATCTGTCACATCCTGTCTGTCACATCCTGCTAGGCAGTCTAAGTGCCAGCTCAAAAAAGGCTGTGTACTGTCATGAATTAAACCTTGAGTGAGTTACAGGTTACACGTATTAGGATAGGGATATCTTTACAACGTTGATCTGACCACTATAAGGCAGTAACTAGGAAGGCAGCAGGGCCCTGAGAGGATGAGCCCACTCCACACTAACCATATCAAACTTAAAAAAGTAGAAGCCAGTAGCAGGAAGTGGGAGTAGAGAGCAAGCACTGATTTTGTACATATTTCTGTTATCAGGCGGCCAGAGTAATGCTTTGCTCTTGAACTACAGTTTCCAGTCTCTGGAACAAAGTCATCTTTATATTTCCAATGCATGCTTTTTTAAAATATACTATTCATAGAGGACACCATTAATCTTAGTTTAAAGCCAAACCAATCCTCAGGAAATTATAATGATTTCCTTCACCTTTTCTAAAATGCCTGGCTCCAAGTATATTTCAAAGTTCACCGGAACTTAGACACAGACTGTTTGTGGTTACTTATGTGGTGAATTCAACTCCCTGTGCTGTTCTAGTTGTTTCTCCAAGTTTTGTGGCATAACACTTATACTCCAGTGCCAAGGTTCTCACTCAGTAGCAAGCAGCAGATTCCTGGGGACATTGCTTGGCCCCAAAATTAAATTGTAAGGCTTCATTAGAAAGACTCTTTGAATGTCTGCCAAATTTTTATTATATTTATTTATTATGTGTTTGTGCACATATGTATGTGGGTATGCATGAGCCATAGTGAATGCATGGAAGTCAGAGGATAGTTTATATCAGTTTTCCCCTTCCACCTTGTGGGACCTGGTAGATCAAACTCAGTACATCAGACTTGGTGGTGAATATTCTTACCTGCTGAGGCATCTTGCCAACCCAGACTGTCAACATTTTAAATAGCAGGTATCATGCTACAAACTTGCCATGTTACTTCTGAAAACCTATTGGGAATACTTATTTAAATGCATGTTTTAGCCTCAAATGTTAATTTAGAATGTGTAAAAATGCAACTGGCACTTATTATCAAGTCCCAACTCTAGAATTTAGGATGAGTAGTAATATTACTCAGAATTCAGTCTAACCATTGCAACTGACATGCAATGCCTTAAAAAAATGTGAGAGTCAGTGACAGATCCTTAAAAGTGAGCATTCCTAAATAAAAATTGTGAATCCCGCAGAAAAAAAGATAAACTCTTCTGCATAAAGAGGACCTATATCCCTTGCCCCCAGCTCAGATGTAGCAGATCAGTGGCTCATTCCCGAGTAAGGGAAGCAGGGGTTGCCTCTGTCATGAACTCAGTTGCCTGCGCTTTGATCACTTGCCCCTGGTGATGCGGCCTTACCAGGCCACAGAGGAAAAGGATCCAGGCAGTCCTGATGAGACTTGACAAGCTATGGGAAGATGGCAGAGGAGGAGAACTTCTGCTTTCAGTGGACTAGGAGAAAGGGATGGGGGAAGAGAAAGGGTGGGTGGAACTGGTAGGAGTTGAGGGTGGGATCTTCAATCAGGGGTATATAATGAATAAACTGTGAAAAAATTAAAATTAAAAAAGAAGTTTTAAAATTAAATATTAGCTATTCTTTTCATTGCCACTAACAAAAACTATCAGGGTACCTGGATAAACTCATGGGCTAATCTGAAGAGCAAATGGCTACTGGATCTTTGCTCAGGGTAAAGGGCTGTACACAACTTGCATACATGGAAACACCCATGTAAAAGCAAATGAGAAGAGAGAATTGGGTATACCCCCAAGCAATTCACTAGCACATTTGCAAGAGACACCTCAGCCTAAATGACTTTTAACAAACAAAAGGCAGATCTATATTGCTGCTTTGGTGGCAACAAGCTTTGACACTAGTCTACAGCCTTCACGTAGGTGTGACTTACTGAGATTCTTCTAAATGACCATAAATCCCTTTTAAGACCACAACTTCCAATCAGGCATGTATGTTTTTCTGCACTCCCTACCTGCAAAGCCACACACTGTCATGTTCCTTAGGTCATGACTTTGACCAGTGCAGCACTCTGGTCACAGCCCACTAGCCTAAGTATGAAGGTCAGTGTAACTAATAGCCCAGAAGCAGTACCACTCACGTCACAAAGTCCCATTAAGTGTGCAAAGTGCTTTTTTCAACAGCAAATAAAATAGGACTGTTCCATCAATTGAGCCAATATTTAAAAGCTGTAAGTATCTAGGTATTTGTTTCTCAAAATAATGGAAAAGAAACCATAATATGTGTTTCTTGAATCCATAGAAAAGCTACACTTCCTAGCCTCTCTTGCTTCAATATGGCTATGTGACTATATTTAATCAAGAAAATGTGAGGCCTGTCCCATAAGGTTGGGCAGGCTCCTTATGCTATCTCTCTACCCTTTTCTGCTGGCCAAAAGCAAAGGAGTAGGTAGATGGCAGCAAAGAACCAAAAGATGGGTAAGCCACACCATGGAAGAAGCCTAGGTCTATGAATGACTGTGTGAATCATAGGCTTAGAAGCCCCTTCATCATTCATACTGAACTAACATGAGCAAGAAACTTCTGTTTCATTAAGCAATTGAAACTCTGGAGTTTGTTAGACAGTTAGCTGGCTAACACACATGACAAGCCAGACAAAGGAAGAAAGATGATTTGAACCTGTGAAAAGTCTGACTATTTCCTCTCAATTTCACAAGATGTGTTGGTATATATAGACATTTTGCAGCAACAACTGGATTGTTCCCCTGCTGCCTCCCAACCATACACATACATGCACACATGCACACATGCATGCACACAGATGCACACTCTGGAAGAGTCTTACAAGGAAAGAGTAAGAAAGATCAGTGTCTATACTTCTGTGTTGGCCAATACTTCTTATTTGTCAATGTAAGCATTACCTTCCCTATTAGTCCATGTATTTCTTGAATTAAGGAAAGCTGTTCTTTATGATTCATCTTTCTAAGCTGCAACCCCCAGCAAAATAATGAAGTGTTTGACCAATTAACCCAGCTGATTTCAGAAATCCAAACCACTGAGAGAGGCAGGTAGACAGACTACAACCTATTAGAAGACTGAAGAAAAAAAATCAGCAATTGAGATCACAAGACTCAGATAATAAGAAACGTGAGACTGGGGAAGCCAGGAGCAGGTCTTCCTTGAACATCTCTGTTTTTATGCTGATGTGTTCTGTAGTTTGAAAAAAGGCTACCAAAAACAGGTGACGTATCAGTAAAGACTTCCTATATCCTTTCATTCTTATTCTCTACTGACTATGACAAGTTAAGATACATTATATGGCTACCTGAATGTAGGCCTGTCCACAAGAAAAAAAGGTAGTAAGCAAAGACAATCTACAGGCAACATCTTAGCAAGATGTTCTATCAACCAGCAAAGAATAAACTGTCCTAAAACAAATCAGTAGAGAAGGAAATTAGGAAAAGGTCCAAACTTACCAGACTAAGCTCTCACAGCCATCTTATTTAATCAGTTCTCAAACATGTTTCAGCACTAATATGATGGAAGGGTGAAGATCTAGGACATGCCATCAACTGAAGAGTGGCTGAATGTAAGGTCTGTCAGTATATATTTTATTGGATCACAGGCATAGACAATGGTAACTCTCTAAGTCATTAAAGGTAACTATACAGTAAAGTTGTTGAGCCTGGACAAATGACTCGATCTCCTTCTAACTCAGTTTCTTCCTTTTTTCTAAGGGGGTGCTAGGCAGAAGCTCATGTCAAGGCTTCTGGAACTTACTTCATACTCCACAAAGGTTTATTTTCCTTCTGTGTTATTTTTTCCTGTAAAAACTAGAAGAATGTCTTTATTCAGATTTAGCAGCATAATATTGTATGAGTGGAACATAGCTTTAAAAGCAAGCTGACCTCACACCAACCTGCAAGTGTACCACCCAAAGGAAACCACACCCAGAGGAGGCCTGACCAATCCAATCATAGTCACCCAGCAGGAGAAAGAAAAAGAATTTCTCAGCAAGCCCATCAAGCTCACATTCGGCGATGACATAAAAACATTTTGTTCTCCTCTATGTATAAGCTGTAATGATATAAAGACTGAGGTGAAATAAAAGCAAAATTCAGTCTAGTTGGTAAAATGATTTCCCTACAGCAGTACTGTAACACAGTGAAAGTCATACACATAATTTTTTAAAAAGTAGGTACAACTAAATTAATTGGAAAGGCATATTCTACTTAACCCACTATATTGAAACATTTTTTTTTTCTTTATATACTGAAAAACATCATCATTTAAAAATGTACTGACTGGGCTGACGAGACGGCTCAGAGGCTAAGAGCACTGGCTACCTTTCCAGAGGTCCTGCGTTCAATTCCCAGCAACTACATTGTGGCTCACAACCATCTATAATGAGATCTGGTGCCCTCTTCTGGCATGCATACGTATATGCAAACAGAACATTGTATACATAATAAATAAATTTTCCATCCTTTTTTTCTTTTTTGTATAAAGTCTTTAAAATCAAGCATGTGCTTTATACATTAAACCCTTCCCAACTTGAGAGCACCAAAAAACAAACAAACAAACAAAAAACTGAAACTGTTCAGGGGTTGATGGTTTATGCATACTATTCTGGAGACCTCAGCTCAGGGTGCCACCTTACTTCTATAATTTTTTTTTCTATGACTGATGGAAGTACAAAACCCATCTCACTAGTGCTGAGACCCTAAAAATACTGTCTGATTAGAGAAGCTGTCCTCTGCAAGGTTTCAGAAATCATAAAATAACAAGCAGGGATATCTTGGCTCCATTTTGGCCCCTTGTCCATCTGCTTCTCCAGCAATCCTGTCCCCAAATTTGAATTGTTCTTTCTCTTTACCACAATTACCACTCACCCACCTCTTGCTCATATGCCTATGTTTCTTCCAAGCTGTGGTGCATATTCCTCATGCCTAGACTAAGCACCTGAGCAATGTGCCTTTCTTTGGCTGGCCTCAGAACTTGCTCTGTTCTGTGATGTGCCTATTTGCATGTCACATCTCCCCTTATTGATGGCTTGAGGGCTCGACTGGCATTTCCTCCAACTCTGACTAAACCCCACTGCAACTATAGGGCATGCCTAGCAGGTGCTGTGTTGCATATATAGGGTGACTCAGGCTTGACTTGATCAACACTGAATGTAGCCTGCCACCCAAATAGCTGTCATCTACAGCAGGTATGGGGGTGTGCTTAGTTTGTGCTGGCCTCAAGGGAATATACTTATGAGCAGGTATACAGATTTGAGTCTCGAGGCACTGATGCAGAAGGAGAATGGCCTACAACATGATAGATGTATGGTTTCTTCTTTGAAGATTGGGCATAACACCATAACAGGTGTTTAACATCTGTTTACCAGCACTATCACAAACGGGCTTGATGAGTTAGGAATGGCATTCTGGAGGCAGAAAACTAAAGAAGAGGAGCCAAAGTAGGCTGGAGAGTTCACACAAGTAAGTCCCCAAGTTAGCTCTGCACTTTCATCCTGAAGCTCCTCTCAAGCCTCACGGCTATCTACACATGTGCAGAGGAGCCCATATCCTCTGGAGGCCACATGTCAGTACTTCTTCCTGAACCTCAGAGAAAGGAAACCAGCCCACAGAGAGATCCCCAGGTATTGCACTTCATTCCTCAGTAAAGGTGAAGAAATTACGACACTCAGAAAGTCAGGCTTCTTAAACATACCTTTTCCTAACAGGAACCAGAGGCAAGAAAAACAATATGGAAATGGTGGGAAGCACGTCTGTACATTTTAAATGCAGTTGTGGCGATGGTCATAGTTGTCTAAATCAAATAAAACTTAGCAAACTATGCAAAAAAGTTAATCTTATGGAATCTACACCCTCACTAAAAGCTGTATTTTTACAGCACACACGAACATTGAGATTCCTAATGAGTATTCAATATGCAGTGAAAAGAAACAATTTCAGGATTCCAACTCTTATGAAACACTTGAAGAAGAAAAAGGAAACATCAGAGAAAGCTAGATTCATGGTCACCTCTTTTGCTTTATATCTGTTATATGCTCTGGTTATTTTGATCCGTAAATTTTCCAATCAATAAAGTCTCAGAATGTCTCCAAAATATTTGTAAACATTATTTCTCAATCACTGACATCTGATCCAATGTGTTCATTTGTGTTCATTCAGCACCGTAAGAGACAGGAAGAAGTGTTTAATTATTAAAAGGGAAGGTTTTAAGGAAGGATTTAGGGAAAAAAAGAAGCAAATAGTAACAATCAACAGAGGAAGTGAATTCAGCTGAAATGGGAAAGAAAAACCAGAGTGGCCAAAGGAGAGGGAAGAAGCTGAACAATAACATTCTTTAGAAATGGCATCACAGGGGAGGCGACCCAGGATGGTTCTTGGCTACCCCCCCCCGACATCCCAAGGCAACAGTGTCACAGTCCCTTGGGTACTAAAATCTCATTGTAAACTTTTCAAATATTATAAAGATAGAGTTCTCACATTTGTGTTGGAGCCTGCACCAGACTTCTAGGAGGACAAGTTACAGGATTTTATCACTCACCCATTTCTGCACCGATTACCTTTCCCTGCAAAAGTACACTGCCCGCAGTCACTTAGCCTGCTTTGTTTAGGCATGAGGATGTCAGTTTATAAATACATCTTTGCCTATATCACCACTGCATCTATGAACTTTAAAGCCACAGGGTGAGGAATGTCAAATTTTTATGACATAAGAACTGCATGCCAAGAATGGATGTAAAACATAATAAGTTCTCAGAGATGGTGGCTCTTTTTTGGTCCTGGATCTGTAAGAATTAGAGACTCACATTAATCTTCCTAGGAAAAAAATGTGCCAACTTGGGATATTCACAATGCTACTGGTCTTGGAACTCTAATTTCAGGAAGCCCATTTCAAACTCACTACCCAGGGCATCGCCATGGGGTAAACAAGGCCCAGATCTAGGTGGAAGGGCTGGTTTTAGCATAGGTACCAGGACACAGCCTGCAAAGTGCAGAGGAAGAGAGAGGACTCTTGAGCTTTGACAAGCCAGTCCCATTGTAGAATGGGACCTGCCCTAGAAGGGAAGCTGCTGAAGAAAGTCTGGGATGACCTGATAAAAATTACAAGCTGAGCTCTGCTGGTGGCATGAGGCCACTGAGTACTGAAAAACAGAATGCATCCTCAGCAAAAGAGCCCCTGGGCTATAGATAAAGTGGACAGCAAAGAGAGGGGAGGTGTGGGCAGAAAGGAGCCATCTGACAAGTAGGATAGAAAAACCAGAAGGCCTAAGGTAGATCTGGATTGACAATAGGTATGGTGGGGCCACAGTCTTTGATACCACTGTGAAGTCAATCACCAAGTCTCTGACACAGAATTGGGTGAGCAACAACTCCATTGTATTTTGTAATTTTAATGGGAAGGGACACTTATGATTCCTCTTTGAACATTTCTTCTCATTCCACACACTCTGGTGACTTTCCTTCCAAGAAAGACTGGAGGGTAAGATTTCCCCTGCCCTAGTCTCCCAAGCGTTAGGAACTTAGTTGTTGGTACCTGTTTCCCAGTACCTCCAGCAGAGGCCCAACACAAAGGTGTGCAAAACAATGACTAAATGAAGTGTCCTAGGTGTTCCTAGGCTAGATTTAGACTCCCTTTAGAATAAAGGACTCCATTTCCCCAATAAAAGGAACTGGTGCAGGGACTGTCTGTCATTCTATTCAAAATCAAGTCATATGAACTGTATTTTGTTGGTGGAAGAGGGGTGTTCTCTTTTAAATTCCCAGAGCAGCACAATGGGTAACAACATTTGACTCAAAACATCTGGAGGCCAGATCAGATCTATGAGGCAGCCTGATAGCAAACTCCCCTTTAGAACTGCAAATAAGTTGAAATGCTAGACTTGAAAGAATGTAGTAAATACTCTATATCACACCAACTGCTTACAACTCAGTAGTGTGGAACCCACACCAGTACACACCACTATATACCCCAAGCACTCTGGTAGACCCTATGGAATCCAAAAGACAACATCCAAATTGAACCTCTCTAAAAGCTATAGTAAAATATGTGTAGAAGTCCAGGCAATCTAGCAAGCCCTCAGCCTGGCATGCATGTATCAGGCCAAGCCCAACCAAACCTGGCTGTACACATAGGATTCAAGCTATTTCCCTTAGAGGGTACAGTTCTGGGGCTTGTCCAAAAAGAGTTCCATATTATCATCAAAGGGAACTGTCAGGTAAACTGAACATGGTAATGAGCTCAGTTGGCTGGCCACCTGTATCACTGGGGCTATTCTTAGCAGAACTACTGAGTTCCTTTGTTGGCACAAACCTTGTGTGCTCAAGGTCTGCCTCATGGTGGAAGACAAAACATGAAAGAACTAAGCAATTATCTTGAGATCCAGAAAGCAAAGAAGGTCAAAGGTCCATGCTTCTCTGGCATTAAGAGATGACCCAGCATTTCCATCACAGAGAATGAGAATACAAGGAGGGAGGCCTTTTCTCTCTGTATCTTCTAAAGCACCAGTGAGCGCTAGTTCAAAAAACTATCTCAAAATATCCTACATTTGTGCACATCCATACTGCCCTTTCCAAGGAAAAACTGTATTACCACCTGCCCAGGAAGTCTAGATCCCACTGTTCTCTACCAGACTGTTCTAGGACTTCACCAAAACACAAATGTCTTCAGATATCCTTACTGCAGTCTGTGCATCATGAAGAAGGCTTGTCCCTCAGGATCTAGTGTAGACCCAAGAGCGTTCTGTCCCCAGATAGATAGGAATGGAAGAAAATAAATGGATAGATGGATGGATGGATTGAAAGATGGAAGAGGGGCAATGAAAGGATGTGGAAATAGAAACCATTTTGAAAAAAAATATCAAAGATGTACTGGACAAGCACTGCCTATAGACATTTCCCCACAATATCAATCAGCTATCTCAGCAGCAATCATGAATAAGCATCAAATTAGTGAACACACTGCCAGTTTGAACTCCAGAGAATGCAGAAATCAGGACAAAAATGAATTAAGAGTATCAGACTTCTTGGAACCTAAATGGTGAACCCATACAGATCTTCTGAACTGAACATACACTAATCTTCAAAAATAGCTAAGAATTATCCTGAAGTTAATTCAGAGACCACCAAACCTGCCAGCCCCTCCTACCACAGGCCCAAGGAACTAGGATGTTTTTTTTCTGGGTTTCATAGTCAGGGCCTTTGCAGAGTCATGTGGGTAATGCAAAGTGGGAAATGGAGTCAAAGACTAGATATTGGCTGTAAGAATTCTATGGGATTAATTTTGCCTGGTTTGAGAGAATTGCCTGGAACCTGCCACCTCCTTCCTCTCCTGATTCTTTGTCTACCACATGTCTCTTCCACCAGTGTATTTAGGAACCATACAGCTGGTCTGGTTCTACAGGTTCAGAGTTAGGAAGAAATTTTGCCTCAGAATGAATCACACAAATGTCTGCCAAGTTTGATTTAGATGCTATTTAGAAGAAACTTTGGGAATCAGATGTTTGAGTTTATGATGGACTGAATTTAGACTTTGGGGGATGCTAACATGGAAAAAAATATATAAGAAAGCTGTGAATTTTGAGGGGCCAAAGGTAGAATACTATGAACAAAACTATGTACCACAAAAAGGTTATATTAAATCCCTAACCTGGCAAATGATATTATTAGGAAATAGGGCCTCTGAAAAGGTGATAAAAATTAAATATTCTCATAAGGGCACAGTATCTAATCTTGTAGGGTAGATGTCCTTAAAGATTATGACAAGACTGCAAGGAGTGGCAATAAGATCTAACCTAGGTTCAAAGTTAGCCTGGGCTACATAGTAAGATAGTGTCTCAAAAGAAGAAGATGAAGAGAAGTCAGAGCTTGATTTCTTTGCTTCTCAGGACACAGTCAAAAGGTGACTGTCTTCAAGGAAAGAAAAGGAGTCCATACCGCAAACAATGTCAGAACATGATCTGGGCCTTCTGGACTCCAGGGTTATGAGAAAAGAAACACTGGCTGTTGAAGGCCCCAATTCAGAGGCATTCTTCAATAAAATCCAAAAGCAATTTAATAGCCCAAGTCCTCAGAAGAGAGTGGATAAAACAGGGGTTAAGACAGAGGCAGTGAGCAACAAGTCAGGGTCTAAAATATTGTACAAGCACTTTGAAGATCAATCTGGCACTTTCTCAGAAATTTAAGAATAGTGCTACCTCAAGATCCAGCTATAATACATATATCCAAAAAAATGTTCAACTATACAACAAGGACATTTGCTCAACTATGTTCATAGCAGCTTTATTCATAATAGCCAGAATCTGGAAACAACCTAGATGTCCCTCAACCGAGGAATGGATACAGAAATTGTGGTACATTTACACAATGGAATACTACTCAGTAATTAAAAACAAGGAAATCATGAAATTTGCAGGCAAATTGATGGTATTAGAAAAGATCCTCCTGAGTGAGGTAACCCAGAAACAGGAAGACACATATGGTATATACTCACTTATAAGTGGATATTAGCCATATAATAGAGGATAAACATACTAAAATCTATAGTCCTAAAAAAGCTAAAAAAGAAGGAAGACCCTAGGGAAGATGGTTAATCCTCATTCAGAAGGGCCAACAGGATAGACAATGGAAGTGGGAGCAAAGAGGTAAGAGGACAAGAGCCTACCACAGAGGGCCTCTGAAAGACTACTGATCTAGGTATCCAAGCAGATGCTGAGACCCATAGCCAAACTTTGGGCAGAGTCCAGGGAATCTTATGAAAGAAGGGGGGAGATAGAAAGACCTATAGGGGACAGGAGCTCCATAAGGAGACCAACAGAATATTTGCTCAACCATGTTTATAGCAACTTTATTTGTAATAGCCAGAACCTGGAAACAACCCAGATGTCCATCAACGGAGGAATGAATACAGAAATTGTGGTATTTTTACACAATGGAAGACTACTCAGCAATCAAAAAGGAGGAAATCATGAAATTTGTAGGCAAATGGTGGGATCTAGAAAACATCATTCTGAGTGAAATATCCCAGAAGGAGAAAGATAAACACGGTATATACTCACTTATATAGACCTATAAGATATGATAAACATAATGAAATCTATACACCTAAAAAAGATAATCAAGAGAGCAGACATGGGGTAAGATGATCAATCCTCATTTAGAAAGACAGATGGGGTGTGCATTGAACGTATGACAGGAGTCTACTGAAGGCATCTGAAAGACTCTAACTAACAGTATTTTCAAAGCAGATACAAAGACTCATAACCAAACCTTCGGCAGAGTACAGGGAATCATAGGAAAGAAGGGGAGTTAGTATGATGGGGAAAGGATAGGAGCTCCACAAGGACCAAATATATCTGGGCACAGGGTCTTTTCTGAGACTGACATTCAACCAAGGACCATGTATGGATATAACCTAGAACCTCTGCTCGGATGTAGCCCCTGGTAGCTCAGTAACCAATTGGTTTCTCATAGTAAGGGGAACAAGGACTATTTCTAACAGGAACTCAATGACTGGCTCTTTGACCTCCCCACCCCTCAAGGGAGGAGCAGTCCTGTTAGGCCACAGAGGAGGACTTTGCAGCCAGTCCTGAAGAGACCTGATAAAACAGGATCAGATGAATGAAGAGTAGGCCCCCCCATCAGTGGACTTGGAAAGGGGCAGGGTGGAGATGAGGGAGGAAGGGTAGGATTGGGAGGGAATGAGGGAGCAGGATACAGCTGGGATACAGAGTTAATAAAATGTAACTGATAAGAAAAAAATAAAATTAAAAAAAAAAAGGAGACCAACAGAGCCAAAAAATCTGGGCTCAGGATGTCCTGCACAGACTGATGAATTAACCAAGGACCATGCACGGGGGGGTCCTAGACACCTTGCTCAGATGTAGCCCATGGGCAGCTCAGCTCCCCTAGTATGTGGAGCAGGGGCAGTCTCTGGCATGAACTCAGTTGCCTGCTCTTTGATCACCTCCCCCTGGCAAGGAGGCCTTACTAGGCCACTGAGTAAAAAGATCCAGACAGTCCTGATGAGACCTGATAGTCTAGAGTCAGATAGGAAATGAGGAGGACCTCCCTATCAGTGGACTAGGGAAAGGGCATAGGGAGGAAGAGGGAGTGAGGGTGAAACCAGGGGGAAGAGGGAGCAAGGGTGAAACTGGGTAGAGATAAGGGAGGGAGCCACAGATGGTATACAAAGTGAATAAATTGTAATACATAATAACAATAATAATAATAATACTTTAAAAAAAGACATTCACTGATACATTTCAGTTCACTAATCACACTAGGGTCTAAAATTCTTCTCAAGGGACACTTGACAATGTCTGAGGATTTATTTTCAGTTACTATAAGAAGAGATTGGGCCAGGAGGTGATATTGCACGCTTTTAATCACAGCACTCAGGAGACAGAGGCAGGCAAATATCTGCATTCCAGGTTAGCCTGGTCTAACTCACAGAGTGAGTTTCAGGGCATCTGGGCTACAGAGAAAAGTTCTGTCTCGAAATAACCAAGCAAAAACAACAACAACAAACAGATTGGTCACAGTTCCTGGCATCTTGCCAGTGGAGAGTGGACAGTGGAGACCAGGAAGGCTGCTAAACATACTCCAATGAATAGAGTGTTCTCCATTACAGAAAATATTATGGTCTCAAACGCCTATAGTACCATCTATAAAAATAACTAAACATGTATAGGTTTAAAAATATGCAGAGAGGCAGTGGGTTTGAACCTTTAATCTCAGTACTCTAAAGGCAGAGGCAGAACTTCTGTGAGTTCCAGGTCAGCCTGGTGTACAGGGCAAATGCCAAGCCAGCCAGGGCTACACTGAGAAACTATGTTTAAAAAAAAAAAAAAGGAAGCATGTATGTATTTTAAAAAATATTACACCAAAATTCTACTTAAAACAGCAAGAAAAAAAATAAAGAAGTCAATATCTGATGCTAAGGATATGATCCAACAAATTATTGTGTATTACTGGGGATATCCTTGAACTTCTGATTTTCCTGTTTCCATTTACCTAGTATTGGGATTACCATACACCTAGTTTTATGCTATGCTGGTATGCTAGGCAAGTACTCTACCTACTGAGCTACATCCCCAGATCAGTAACTTTTTTTTATTTATTTTTTATTTTTTAATTTTTTTTATTTTTATATTAATTACAGTTTATTTACTTTCTATCCCAGCTGTAGCTCCCTCTCTCATTCCCTCCCACTCTCCCTCCCTCCTCTCCTCCCTGTCCGTCTAAGTCAACTTTTAAACGATGTTTAGCAAGACACTGTAATAATGTATGAGCATTTTTATAAGATGGTTAGGTAGAAATTACTTGATATATGTGAAAGGACCAGGCCTGACCCCCTTTCCTCAAGTCATGAGTCCCAGGAACTAGGCCATAGGTCACCAATCCCAGGAATAAGAAAGCCATAAAATTACCCAAGGAATAGGCTGGAAGTAACCACAAGAATGGGAAGGTATCTTATCTCAGGGTGGGGCATCTGTGCTGGGGAGCCCACCAACCTAACATTCCTGATGTTAGTTAGCCAATCACTTTGTAACAAGCTTGCCCTTGCTGAATATCATCCAATCATGTAACAGCTAAGCTGGGAATTCCGGGTTCTTGCTCGAGCCCTAGATAAAAACCCTGCCATGTAGCTGCTTTGGGATCTCCTCTCTGATCTACTGTGTTGGTTACAGACCAAGCTTAAGCCTGAATTAAGCTCTTTGCTTTTGCATATGGGGTCTGGCACCTGGTAGTCTTTGGGAAGCTCGACATCTGGGCACAACAATATGATCACTTCTTGGTTTGTTATTTCAGGGGTGAAGATCAAGAGACGATCCCCCCCAAATTCAGCTGTAACTGTTTTTGGTGGTGTGCATTTGTTAAAAAAGTTCACCCCAAATCCAGCATGGCCACCCCCTTATTCCATCCCCGAAAGCAAATGGACTTTAGATGAATTCTTTCTGAATTCTGCTTTCTCTCTGCTATTAGCATATTTAGCAAGATGGTGGAAGCTGCAATCACATGACTCCAGAAGTGTCCCTGCCCCTTCCCCCTATAGACTTGTTTGGTCTTGCTTTCTGAGTTGTCCCTGGAGATGCTCTGCCATTACTACAGTGAGCTGTCAGCAGTTGAACTCAAAAAATTTCATTTCAAAATGTGGAAAAAAATCCTTAAAAAAAAGTAATAGCTAGTACACATGGATAGCAGTCCACAAAGACAAAAAAGTGGCTCATTCTGACTAGGGCCATGCCTTCACTCTCACCACAGACCCCATCACTCTGTAGCATATTACATCTGGCCAACTGGTTGTGAGCCAACCCAGGTAGGCACCTTAATGTGCAATGACCCCTGTAAGCTGAGCACAGTAATGGGAAAGCCTTCCTGGGAAACAAGGCAGCCAGATGGCACGTACCAAGCCACTTTCCAGGCGAGATGTGTAGGAAGTTTGGGATAAATGATGCTCATAAGCCTCAGGCATGTCACCTTGGCTAAGGATGAGAGCACTAGAGGACCCCACCCTAGCAAAAGCTCCAGGAAGACTGCAAAACGCTATGCATTTGCTTAAATATTCACTGAAGAAAAGCTATTTGAGATCTTCAGTGTCAGGAGTTAACCTCAAGGAATTCAGCTCTACCAGGGAGCAAACAAATAACAAATCCTCATTGCCTAACACACTCACCACATTTACCCTGTGGGAGGGGCTCACACAGAGCGTGAAGGAAGCTGAGAGCAGGAGACTAGTTGTTCAACAAGAATATTCTTGTGGTCAGCAGAATATCAAACTTATATACCGATCTTAATTTCCCACCTTTGCCCCAGAGAAATAATACAATGGCATTCATAACTGTTCCACAATTGTTCTTCCTTTACAAGTGCCAACATTTATAGTTTCCAAGGTCAATTCTTCCCTGTCCAAACACTTAAACACATGCATGTTCATGACAGCAATATTCAGAACATGCAAACAACTCCAGTGTCCATCAACAGGTGAATGGATAAATAAAACATGACCAATCCATATAATGGAATATTACTCAGCTATAAAAAAAACCAAAAGAAATATTGACACAAGCTACAATACAGATGAATCATGAAATAACTATGCTAAGTAAAATCAGTAAGGTAAAAGGACTCTGTTCTATCACATGAAAAGTACAAAACAGTTCAATTCACAAATACATGAAGTAGACTAGTAGTTGCGTAGGGCTGGAGGTGAGGAGGAATAAAGGTACCTTAATAGGTACAGAGTTTTCTTTGAGGCTGCTAAAATGTCTTGGAACAAGATAAAGGTGATAGTTGCACAACACTGTGCATGTACTGAGTGTTACTAAATTATACAGTTTAAAATGTTAGATTAATTTTGTTTAAATTTTATTTTAATTTTTAGTCTGAATAATTTTTATGTGTAGGAGGAAGGGTAATGAATATCAAAGGTGTCCTAGAACCTACTGATCAGAATCTTCTGGAAAGGTTCTCTCTCTCTCTCTGTATGTGTGTGTGTGTGCGTTTATGTGTATGTGTGTAAGTACAAATATTCAATTATTATACTCCCCAGGTTAATTGTACTTGAAGCTAGTATTTAAAAGTAGCAGGTAAGGATGCCTGACATTCACATAACCTGACAGAAAAGCAGAGTATATTTCAGATGAATTAGAGAGCCCTTGGAAAAAAAATAGCTTGATTGTTGTAAGTTCTAAACAAGGGCTAAGAGTAGTGGACTCTTTGCAGAAATAACCAGGATGAAATGGGTAGGTGAAACATCAGCTGTAATAGTAAACAGCTCATTAGAAAAAAAAAGAGAGAAAGAGAGAAGTGGATGGGTACAGCTAAGAACTGTCCTAAACACCAGTGATTAGAGATGACACTAAATAAAAAGGCCCACAACACTGCTGGTGGGTTGACACTGAGTTTGTGATTCCCTCAGGAATTATGAGGTACAAGACCCACCATATAAATAGGCTTCAGCCCTATAACACTGCGACTGTCTTCACTGTAGATAATTATTGCAGGTATTTCAATAATCAGGTGTTAAATCAGAGGTCCGTGAATGTGATACCATTTAATTAAACAATTTCACTGGAGCAGTTACAGTAAAGGCTAAGTTAATTCATTTGTGCTTTCATTGACTGGTCTACAAATGATACCTTTCTCTAGCATCTTCTTTTCCTTGCTCTGAAGAATTGGCCTTTTGGGCCACTCATTTTAGTAAATATAAGACCTAATTACTAAAAGAATCATGGTCTAATACTAAGTATGTCCAATCCACAGCCCACAGACAACATGCAGCTGAAAACAGCTATGAATATGGCCTAACACAAAACTGAAAAGTTACTAAAAGATCAGATTTTTAAAAATGTAACTTTACTGCCACCTTTTCAAACATGAACTTTGCAGATGATGCCAGCATATCAGAAAATCAAATGTTATACTTCTGTTTTATTTCATCTGTATTTTAAGCATGTGGTGTGAGAGAAATAATTATCTTAAGGATGTTATTTTCATTAAAAATTGATTAATTAATAGAATAATTTAACATTAATGTGGATTTGTCCTTTTGGAGAGAAAACACTCACACACAGAGAGCACGAGAGATGTACTCTTACATCTCCCATCTTTGCAAATAATGCTAGCAGTCACTGCAACAAAACCAATTTCAGTAACTCATATGCTTGAGGTGCCATTATATCATAGGTTTGCTTCATGGAAATTTTCCTGATTTCCATTTATTTTAGTAGTTTGTATTATGCTGAGGCCCCTTCATCAACTCTGGGTAGACAAGCAAACCAACACCACAAAAAAATGACAAAAAAAGGCACAGACACACATTCATTTTTTCTTTTTTTTTCTGTAAAGTCATCAGTCAAGATCCCTGACAGAAGACCTGAAGATCCCATCTACAGATTTGCCAAGGATGTTTCCCCAACCTGGTCTCATGGGACATGAAGGCAAAAGGGAAAAAACAAAACAAAATAAAAAAACAGCTTCTCACCACCTGGTTGGGTTAATCTATGTGGTTTTAGAACTCCAACAGAACAGACAGGATGTTGCTTCATTAAATAAAATGTTACTATTTTCACTGGTTTAGAAATGGGATGAAGTTCCCTGCAAACAAAAAGAAACCATTCCTAAACAGATGAAAAGGAAGCACTATGTATCTATAAGTGACAAGAGAAAATGAGCTCATCTGAAGGAAATGCAAACTTTGTATTCTATCAAATATTGACTAAGCTGGCACAAGCTTGAGAGCTGAGACACTGAGGAAAAATTAGTTACCAGTTTATGTAAAACATTACAGCCACCTATATTTTAGAGGGGAACTAAATGATAAATTGAACAACAAGAATAATTCTATTAGTAACTCTGGAAGCATAAGAAGTATATGCATTCATATTTTAAAATTCAAGGTATGAGTATTTCTAAAACCCCAAGGTAGAGCTGAGCTTTGGAAGTTGTTCAAACAAAAATTGTTGGTTAAGGCCACTGCAGTGGCCCTTGAAATTCGAAAGCTACCCTGTCCTTCTCTTGTAACTGCATATGAATGCAAGAGGCTATTCTTGGTAATCCTTGACATTTTTGTCAATATGCCATGTACATGGTGACATTTTGGAGGTTTATGATATGGGCTGGGGAGAAGGGAAGATTGGTTTCTGGTGTCTTGGCTTTTAATACTGAGATTAACAAGATGACAATCTTAGGATCACCTGGATCAGGTCAATCATAGAATTATATATCTCGAATGCCTTTTCAATAAGTATATATGTATAGTAAGCAAAACAAGACCATAGTGCTTCGAAAAAAAGTCAGTGTCCTTGTGGAAAAAAAAAAAAAAAAACAACAACAACAACAACAACAATGCAACAAATTCTGCGGAAGTGGTCAGCCAGAATAAGCTCCGTTGTTTCAAATTCTTAATCACTCTACCCATACACAAGCAATCACCACTTTCAAATAATAATAACATAACTTTCTAAGCACCATTACTTACAACGCATGAACATTCATGAAGTGACTGGAACTCCTCTATAAATGCCATCTTTAAATACATAGGTGCACACTTATTAAAGTAGTAAGAACATAATGCATGATGGTTCTGCATTTTCTGTCACAGGAAACTAATTTTAGTCCCAGCAGCAGAGCTGAGAATAATATAGAAAAAAAGCCATCTCCTCTGTGCTGATCCAACCATTATGACTAAATGTCCATTGGTGAGACCTGTTATTGCCTAAGCTTACAAGTAATCAGAGAGAGAGAGAGAGAGAGAGAGAGAGAGAGAGAGAGAGAGAGACCCAACAAGGGTAAATTATACACCTGAAGAAGCACAGCATCCAGGGACTTATGAAACAACATATATCTATGCCTGAGAGCATGCCACTTCCTCTTTGGCCATCACTGCCTGACTCTAAGGAAAAACCATCATTTCCTATCTTGTCCTCTTGCCCCTGTTTCTACTGCAGTAGTCTCCTAAAACAGCAAAGTAATCCCAACTGAAATGCTAAGTCTTTCAAGGAGAATGACTTCCTAGCCTATTCAGAATCATATCCAGTGTCCCTGCCACTAGATATTTCACTTACAAATATCACCTTCCAACTGGCCCCTTGTTTGTTACTTCAGCCTCTGTTTTCTTTCTTTCTTTTTTTTCTCACTAAAATACTCTTTACCAAGATTATAGGCTCTCCTCTGACCTTCTGCAGGAATTAGCTCAAAAGCCACTGCCTGAATCTGGAGAGGTTTCTCCTGATATCCTCCACAAATGCCTACCTATATCTATCACACTCCCTATAAACCGACCTCAAGCAGAATTTTCACCTTAGAAGATACTAACATATTCACTATTGTTCTTTGCCAACACTACTGTAAATCCCACATGGACAAGGTCAACTATGTAGACATCTGATGGCTCATTCTTTGTCATGAGAGGCCATTTAGGGCTCAGTAGAATGTTGAGCAATGTTACTGGCTTCCAACCTACTACATGACCTTAGCCCACACTACCCCCACCCACCATCATGTTATGACAGCCAAAAATGTTTTCAGCCATTGCCAAATGTCCCCTGGAAGGCAAAAATTATCCCTGGCTGAGAACCACCACTTTGAATGGAATTTGTGAACCTAGGGGTGAAGATATTTTACAGCTTTGGGCACATGCTGTTAGGAAAACATCTAAGCTTACAGTTGAAATTAACTCTTTATTGTTTTCCACTGCTTCTCTCTAACCCTGTTTAGCCTACTTTCCCTTCTTCTATCAATTATACTAAGAACCACATTAAGCAAGAGTTTTCTAAGACACGAATATGGACAATGTACCTCTACCTACTCTTGCCCACACTTCTGACCGTTTCCTTCAAAGGTGCAAGAGCTTAGACTTTTAAAAAATTTCATTCCACCCTAAAAGCAAGGTCAACTCTGTGTACAACTAAATATACACCCAAAGTACTGAAATTCTTTGTGATAAGAACAGATATGGCTGAAGATCTTGATCTTACATAAAATCCTATTCTTAAAAAATTACTGGGATAATAAAATGCTTATTTTGCAAGCAAGAAAACATGACTTCAGTCCCTAGAATCCACATAGAAAAAAGCTTGAACATATAATCAGACAGAATTTTAGGGCTTAAAAGTCAGCCAGCCTGCCCACTTGGTGAGCATCTGGCCAGGGAGAGTCTCTATCTTTAAAATACACACACACACACACACACACACACACACACACACACACACAAACACACACACGGTGTTATTGGTAACTGAGGAATGGCACACTGAGGCTGTTCTCTGACATGCACATGCACACATAAGCATACATACATCCCTGAGAACACCCCCACGCCCAAACACATACACAAACACAAAATGAAAACTGACCAGAGAATCAATAGTACATATTCTACAGAGATTACTGATTTAAGTGTCTATACTATCATGCTGAATCCTCCAAAGTAAATATTTCTACTGCATTTTATAGAAGAAGAAATGAGGTATCAGAAAATCCACAACAAATAGCACAGCCAGGAGTGTGTCAAGGCTGTCCCATGTTTGCAATCAGTCTACATGGTTAGTGATACCATGTAAGGTTAGTGTCTGCTGGCCACCCGTTCAAATGCTATAAAAAATTAACAAAAAGTATATAATATAATTTTCAGAGATTCATCCCCAAAACATGTGAGGAAAAAAAAATGCCGATACTTAAAGGTCCAAATACCAAATTGGTCCTCTATTCACAAAATTCTCATTTTGAATAATCCCAGTCCTGTCATGTAACCAGAGAGCATGTCAACTTTCCTAAAACAAACAGAAATATGAGTGAGTCATCCTACAAGATCAATGGCTTTGAGTGAAAAAGTTAGCTGCCGCAGTAATGATTACCAGGCTGTTGAACAGTATTGTTCTCTTCTTACAGTTGGCAAAGCTCCTAAGCAACATTAACATGTGGCTTCTTGGCACATTGCCCTGACAATTGTATGGACATTTTGAGAAACCCCAAAATCCTTTTGCGTGGTAAAATATTGCCAAGTCAAATCTACATAGTCTGATCTCTCCAGCTATAAAGTCAAAGTGGCTATCTGAATTTTAAAATGATTTCTTCTTAAAATTGCTTGTAAAAACTTTACCAGGAATAGCCATCATACAATAAACATTGCTTATTTCATGTGTACAATTCCATGATTATAGTAAATTTACTGAGTTGTACAGCACACATTTCAATTTTAGGACATTATTCAATAAGATACCTCTTGCCTTTTTGCCAACACTGGCTCTTCTTATTTCTAGATCCAGACATCACTAATCCATTACCACCTCTACAAATTAATATTTACTGGGTATGGTAGTAATCATATCATAAAATCTGTTGTCTTTGTCTATCTCACTAAACATCATGGTTTTTAAGTTGGCACAATGATATTCCTGTTCATGTGAAAATTGTCGTGTACTTAGGACTATACCCCACTGTTTCAAGCTGTGTTGGAAAATCACAAAGTTTTCTCTGACTCACTGTGGAATGAATCCTTTGTGATATGTCTAGGCTGATGATGGTTAAATACAGGATCATACACTCATTCAGCAAGAGGGTAAGTGGCAGGCATCTCTAGGGCAATCAGCCCATTTCAAACTAAGTTTCCATTATTTTAGGAGCAATATATTTGAGCTTTTAGAAGTCTGTGACCTTCACATGCTGCCACCTTTATCTGAACAGAGAGTCACTCCTTCACAGTCCCACACTCCATGATTCCAAAATCCATGAAGCCTTAAAGTAATACTGTTTGGTTCTAAAAAAAAATCATTGGCACAGAAAAGGAATCTTGGTAGAAAAATGGGTGAAATCCAAATACCTAGACTTTGTCTATCAGTAATCTGAATCAAGATTGGCTTCCAAGTTTCAGCAAAGCTACTATGATAATATTAGAAGATAACAATGGGGTTATTTTACTGCCCAAAATTTACAGCTCTTCAATAATTCTAAAACATTCCAAAGTAGAATTGTGTTAAAACAAATAAATAAACCAAAAAGCCTTTTTTTGCCTTACATTTAGAAACATCAACTCCCTTCTAAGGCAAACATAAAACAGAAAGAAAGAAGAAAGGAAGGAAGGAAGGAAGGAAGGAAGGAAGGAAGGAAGGAAGGAAGGAAGGAAGGAAGGGAATGGATTGTATACAGGAGCATTATAATTACAGTACTTCATCATAGCTATTACAGGCAGTCAAAATGGTTAAAAATAAGAGAAATAAGTATCAGGATATGTACTTAGTGACAGACTACGGCCCCAGTAATAATAGCATGAGGATTCGGGGCTGTGGTGACACACATCTTTAATACCAGGAATAGGGAGGCAGAAGCAGGAAGATCTCTGTGAGTTTGAGGCCAGCCTGGTCTACAGAACTAGTTCTAGGACAGCCAAAGATACCCAAAGAAACCAGGTGTCAGAAAACTGAAAGGAAGGAACGGAGGGGGTAAGGAAGGAAGGAAACCATGAAGAAAACTACAGGAGACACAGATGACATTGGGTAGAAGACATAAATGAATATATCTTTGTGAGCTTGTGGGTTTAAAAAAACAAACCACAGAAACTCCAATTTAACTGACTTCAAAAAGTAAGGAGACATTTCTAATTTTACATGAGAAAAAGTCCTGAGGGTAGATAGCCCATAGGTATAATTCATCTATCCATACACATTAGCAGAGGAATAAATAGTCCTTCAGTTTCTCCAACTTCACAACCAGATCCTTCCTAGCACAATGGTAGCTACTTAAATCCATGGAACATTATCTACCTCTACATCACCTTGGTGGGTGAGGGACTTCTCTACAACCATTCCTGCCTCATCCCTCAAATCTGGGACATGGAATCCTGTATCAGTCAATTATAATCTTCTGTAATAAATGTCTAGCTTAATTCACTCTCAGGTACTATTAATATTTAGGGCTGGATCACTTTTGTTACGAGGACTAACTCATGCATTGTAGGATAACTAACACCCTCCTTTGCCTCCACCTACTACATGCCATCCTCCTATTGTAGCATCCAAAATGTCTCCAAATACTGTTAGATGTCCTGTGGAGGACAAAAACTTCCCCATTTGAGACCTAGTATCTAAGAGCAACTAGGATTTTATCAAGAGCTACAGATGGATCCCATTCTGAGTCAGGATAAGAGGCCATTCTAACAAAATAGATGCATTGACACCTTTGTAAGTAGGAATTGCTCTTAAGTACTCTAGAACATATGAGAAGAACTCAAGGGAATACAGAAATATAAAATGACCATTACAAATTAGTAAAGCTTGTCCCTATATGAATGATTGCATTCAACAATTATAAAGGACATGCTACTATATGTCAGGTAGGTACTGTGTAGACAAAGCAGAATTATAAAATACGGACAAGTTAAAAGAAAGGAGAATAAAAAATAAATTTTTGCTTTGTTTTCTTTCCCTAACTTTTCATTTTGTAAAAAAAACAAAAAACACCACAGGAGGATTACAAAGAATTAAACAGGGTAATCCCATAAGACATATATAAGATGATGCACATGGAAAACTGACTAGATGTTGAGTGGCTTTGGAGGAAACAGGAAATGGCTGCTAATGAACATGTGGTTTACTTGGGGAAAGGTAACAAAAATTAGATAGAGGTGATGGTTGATAACCAACCTCATGAATATACCAAATCCAATAAGTTGTACTCCTTTAAAACAGGTTATTTTATAGTATATGATATGAATTAAATTTCAGTTTTAAAACTAAGCAATAGATGGACTAATTATTTTGAAAGGTCAAAGGAGTCAACACCACACTCTGAGAAACAGAGTTTCAATAGATAGAAAGAGCCATAAGGTTACATATGCTGATAAGCTCCAGGTAGAAGTTCTCTCACCTGTTAGGAATGAGGCCGCTACTTAGGAGATGCTCATGATGTCTTGTGTGTGCAGTGGCACCCACCAACACTGAGAGCTAGCCATCTGGGGGCAGCACAGACAGCCTGGCTGCACTCCTCATTCTCAGCATCAACATTGTTCTCATCTCCTTCTCACTCTTTCCCTGAAACCCTTCCATTTAAAAAATAGAGCATTTTCCAGACAAAAAAACACTGGGAATCCTACAGCCCCTTAAGCAGCCTTTGGAGATGTATGTGCATGTGCTTGCTCTGCACTTCCAGACCTGGGCAGAAGCAACCCCCTTGCTGCTGTGCTGCTGTTTTTTTTTTTGTTTTGTTTTGTTTTTTTTTGCACTGAAGGAGGGACTCAGTGGCTTGGAGCATCTTAGTTAGGCAGCTGATACTACACATAGGTGTACATGCATGCACACACACACTCAATATAGGGAATCATCTCAGCTCCAAGTAGCTACAAACAATGAAGTGTGAATAAATGCATTTTCCTTTGTGCCACTGTATATATGTATATACCATAAATACATATCAGTTGATATTACCCTCAGAATGCAGACTAATATATATTCATAAAGTTTCATGTGCTTGATCAAGGATTTTCAGATGCTTATGAATAATTTTTTTATTCATGGAAATACAGAAACCAATCAGTCCTCAATGGTCCTATATACTTACATACAGTACCACTACGTACTAGCTATGCTGCTTGAATCAAAATACAGTCACCAAAGCATGATAACCAAGGAATATTGCCGTCCTGCTAAAGGCATATGATAATATCTGAAAACCAGATCACCAGAACTTGAGTTTGGGAGAGGATCATTACCAGCATCTAGATCTAGTAAACAGAGGCCTGGGCTAATGCTAATTATCTGTGCTTCAACCTACAAACAACTATCTGCTCCCAAATACCAAGACAGAGAAACCCTGTTCTAGTAACACTTTCATGGTGTGGATATCTTTGAGGACTCTACCATCAGCTGTACAGTCATCTGAATGCGCCTATAGGCTTTCCTCTTGTAACTATGTTATTGAATATACAAAATGGTAGGAATAAAGGCTTCCAAGAATGGCTAAAAGAAGTCCTTCGTCTTGGTCAGCACTGCCTCAGCTTCTTTGAAGACTGGGGCAAGAAGTTGGAGATCCCTGATCATTTCACTGGTTATACCGTAAGGCATTACCAAAATCCTTTGTACTTCTTGTTTTCCTCCCATATTCTCCAACAAAAGTCTTACCCTTTCTATCCCTAGTACCCCAGACATCTCTAGTGCAGAGCCATCATCACCTGAGAAAAACCTCCAATAGTCTTTAATCTTCCATTATTGTCAGATATACAACTTGATCACCATCCCTACTTGACCAGCCCAGCACAGAGGCTATAATGTAGTATATCTAAGCCTCAAAATAAGTGGAATCCCAAGAAAGGGGAATCCTAGAACAGAACAGCAAGAAAATGGTGGAAAATACATAGCACCTGTTTCATTGGCATGTAACATACAGGAGGCTCTTTACAAAAACAACAAGCTGACCAGGTTACTTCCATTCTCCCGGGGAAACGATAGTGGGAGTATCGTAGTTATATCTATTGATGCTGTGACAAACTGCCAAAAACCAAGGGGCTTTAAACAACACAGTGAATTACATCTCACAGGTTTAGCATCAGTGTCACTGTGTTAAAATCAAGATGTCTAGAGGTCTGAAGTCCTTTCCTCAAGCTCCAGGAAAACATCCTTCTATTTGCTTTTTCCAGTTTCTAAAAGCTGTTTGCATTTCTTGATTCATAGTCATATGTCTTCAATCTCTGCTACCATTGTCATATTCTCACTTCTCCCTCACGCTCATCTTTCTGCTCCCTCCAGCAAGCCTCATGGTGATTTTGGGCCCATTCAGATAAGGCAGTATCATCTCCCTATCACAGAATCCTTAACTTAATCATATCTGCAAAGTTCATCTTGCCATGGAAGGTAACTTATTAACAGGGAATGAGACATTAATATATCTTTCTTTAAGAGGTCATGATACCTCAGAGGGGAATAAACATCAAATAACAATGAAGGTAAGATAAAATAACCAGTGGGCCCAACACAGTGCAAAGGCCAGAAAATTTAGGCTACTCAGGAGAGGGTCAAGTATACTGTTTTTCATTGGCTGTGGGAAGGACCCTGAGTCAACCTCATAGTGGCCTCAGTTTAATTATATGTCCATCTATACCTCATGTAGCTATGAGGGGCTTCTGATGAAACACACATGCAAATGTTTGGCACATGACACATACTTAACATATGTCTACCATAGAGCTAGGGGCTAGAGTTTGACTGAATGATAGGGTGCTTGCCTGACACTGACGAGGTCCTGAGATCTGTGTCTAGCAGTGGAGAAAAAGGTATGGAATCCCAATGGAGAGAAACCTTACTGCATGATGAAGTCTTAATGAAAAGGAAATGAGTGCAACAACCAGAGTCCTAAACGTTGGAAAAACTACCGAAGAGAGAAGCTCTGCAACATACCCCACTGAACAAATGAACAACTGAATGAACAGAGGGAGAATACTTTAAATGGGTGTTGCCTAGGTGGTTGAGTTGCATGCTAGGAAAAAGAAAAAAAAAAAGCAATGGGTCAAGGGTCAGGAGAGCCCATGCCCTTTTAAATATGGGCAGAACATACCACTTGGCTGGGCTCTCAAGTGTGAAGAGAGGAGTTTTGAACAAGATGTTCCTAGCTTTTCTGGCCCTAAGACTGTGGCAACCTCAGCTAGGAATTGCCTGGCCCAAGTCTTCAGTACTTCACATACAACGGCTGGGCTAGTCATTTCAATTCATTCTCTAACTTGTTTGAAACATGCTCAGCACTTCCTCATCTCCAGTTCTTTTCTCATGCACCTCTTAATTTAAATTCTATAAGAACTTTATTTTAATTCTGTAAGAACTTTATTTTAATTCTATAAGAACTTGAACATCTTACTTCAAGACATTGATGGACAAGAGAGCTTTCTTAGCAGGGTAAAACTGTTGAATACTTTTCTCCTTCCAGTAGTGGAAAAGAGGTTAGTACCAGTTTGATTTCTCCACGTACTGTGACCCAAATTCATAATTAATAAGGTCTTATCATGAAGTTCTTGAGGGGAACCAAGAGCAATGGCATCAGTCTGAGATTTTGGGGGGGGGGTGTTCTGGAAACCCTCCGGTCTACAAATCAAAAAATGGTGACCCATACCTAACACTAGACTTTTTGTTTACTAGTCTATGACGTCTGGGAGAGGCCTTGGCCCCTCAACTCCCATTAAAAGGTAACTCCTTTAAACTCTTTTTATATATGTATGTCTAAATGTTTCAAGAAGTTTCTACAGTAGTAGGTTTCCAAAAGTCTTTATTATTAAAGACTCACCATTCTCCCCCCTATCCTACCCTGCCATCCCCCACTGCATTTAATCATTCCTGTTCCACACGTTCCTTTCTTCCTTTCATAGAACTTGTGTTTAATACCCTTCCCCTGAACTCCCTCCTATGGCCCGCTACTAGTTTTCTGGCTTCAACTATAAACCCGGCAAGGTATGCAAAATGGTATGTTATGGGAGTAACCAACCACTGTCTGATTATATTTAAAGCCCTTTCCACAAGACTGAACCCCCCCCACAAACAAATAAACAAACAAAAAAAAAACTATGACTTTCTAGATCATAGCCCCTAGGGAAGAACCTAACACTATTATTCTGCTAAATTGACACAGCATTAAACTCTCCCCTAAGCTCTTATTTATATACATATAGATCAAGAGATCTCTCATCCCTCATCAGAGACACTTGCTTTTGCAATAGATGACAATCAGTACAGAGACCCAAAACTGGTTAATATACAGAAAATAAGAGACTGCTAGACACGACAGGGCTGCAGGGCCTTTGCACACCTTAATTCACAGCAGCTGTGACTGCATGCTTAAGACTTGAACATGATCAAGTAAGCCAAAATAGTGGCATGGATAAAGGAGGGCCTTATGAAGTCTCACCCCTGCTGGCAATTGATGGCTGTAGAGAAAAATATGTTTTCTTCTGAGATTAAAAATCCCTGAAAGACTACCCATGCCCGAGCAGATGATCATCCTACACCCATGCAAATATAGGCAGCACTGAGGGGATTTAGTGAGTTTTTTTAAAAAGTGAAAATGAATGAAATTGAATGGGGAGAAGTGGTGAAGAAAATGGGGGAGGAATTAGAAGAGAAGGAACAGGGATAGATCGGGCCAAAACATGTTATATACATGTATAAAATTCTCAATAAAATATATAAAATAAATTGTATATATATTTTTTTTAAAAAAAAGAACTCTCCCTCCTTTTCTTAGAAGTTATTTTCACCTAAGTAACTGAATTAATCATCGCATGTCCCATGACCTTTATCATCTTTGTTTGTTTCATGTTTTTTATCTATCTCCTATTTAAAAAAAAGTTTCCACATACAGTCCCAGCATAAAGTCAAGAATCTTCAAAAATATTAGCTATACTAGATTTAAAAGGAGACAGCTGAGCTCTATAGGATTTACTTTTACTTTTATTCCATCAGGTTAATTTTATTGAATATATTGGAAGGGCAGAACACATCAGTAGAAAGCCTTGGGCAAGAGGCCAAAAGGCCTACCTCAGGCTTACCAAGTGACCCTGTCATGTCACTTTACCCACAGTTTCCTAAAGTAAACCTACCAAAGACTATGATACACACTATTTCCACTTCCCAAATCAGAGTGAAAGGAAAGAGAATGAAACTTGGAGATTTCTAAACATCCGAGAACTATTTTTGGAAATCAATGACTTTTCCATTTACTTTTCCGGGAGAAAAAAAGGAGGGGGGGTGGAGAAAAAGAAAGATATTAGAGTGAAAAGTTGTAGCTGACATCTAAATGGATACAAAAGAAAGATTCTTTCCAGGGTCTGACCCCTGATGGCTTTTAAAGCCAAAAACTCCCCTGTGTTCATACAAACACTATCTATAATCTTAAAGAATGAAAAATGGAAAAATCATTAAGTTGTTTATAGGGAAGCTCAACTTAGACAGTTCACATAACCCAGAAATAGACTCTGTGAGGTAAATATAGTCAAGCTCCTATTAATTAATACTGAATAGTGGTTCCAAGAAGGTAGCAGTGTTATCTGGCTCTGTTGCAGAAGGCTCCAGCTTAAGCAAATACCAGAGCCAAGTACTGCTTTCTCCTTAAGGCAAAAGCTTGCAGTCAAATACTCCCATGTCTTGGACATATAATAAATTTCATGTATCCTTTTAATGTGCAAAGAAAATGCCTTCTCAGAGAACTTTTACTATACCACAGAATTCTTACATGTGGTACCAGGTCAAATCCCATCTAGTGAACAAATGGTCCTCAACTCTCATGCTATGACATAATAGTAGCAGTACAGCATTATTTACATTCAGCTCTGATCTCAAATATGATTTCACAGAGATTTATTTTCAGTTTGAAAGGGGAACATGCAAGAGTATGCACGTGGAAGTCAGAGAAAAACTTTTAGGAGCCAGTTCTCTTCTTCTACCACATGAGTCCTGGATAAGTAGCTGAAGTCATCAGGTTTGGCATCAGGCACCTTTAACCACTATCTTGTGGCTCTCAAATGTATTTTTGACCATTGTTCTTCATTCCCAGCACTGTATAACACCACTAGGCTACAAGAATTAAAATGTCCCAGGTTCAATGACTGGATCCTTTAATAGTATAATTCAAGAGAACCATGCCAGAAGCACATACACACACAACTGTTAAAGGCACTAAATTGTTAAAAAAAATTGTTCTATATTTTCTAAGTATAAGATTTGTAGTCATTTTCTGTAAGAAATAATTTTTTATCAGGTGGTCATTGTATGCTAAGATAATATATACAGAACATATGTAAACCACACATGACTTAAACAAGTAAACTTCATGCCATAAAAATAGCAAAATAGTTTCACAACATTATTTATGGATACATTAAAATGATTATGGAAATCATATGAACAGTATCAATCTATAAAAATAATGAATTTAAACCCTGGGTGGTTCACAGTTGAACTAAAAGGTTCTGTTAATAAAATAGAGACTTTTTTTTTCATGGACATGCGTGGCCACATCTGTAAAGATATTTCCATACAAGAAGCATATGCTCTTCATTATGACTTTAAGAATTGGAGGTACAATAATTCACCAATATGTTGAACTGAAAATCTAATGTTATTAAACAATGAATAGAATTACTTTAACATTCTAGAATAGATTTTGTTTATATCCTCTGGCACTTATTTTTGTTGTTGTTGTTGTTTACAATAGTATACTTCATGCTATTATGGATTTTAATAATTAGATATGAAATAATGCTCAAAGTCAATAATAATTTTCATCTAACCTTGCACATTCATTTATTCCTCCATACTTTTATTTTCTTTAAAATGCTTTTCATTTTTTTGCCTCTTCTGTAATTTTTTGAAAGCTATATGATGCAAATTTCTTGAACACCATTTTCTAGTCCTCTGAATGAAACAAGATTCACAATATGTCAGATGTACATGGAAAAAACAGTGCTGATATGCAGTCTTGTCTATATAATAAAAGTTAATTACAACCTTAAAGGATTCTAGTCACCTATAAAAATTGGCAACCTTGTGTTTTCAAAGAGGAAGAATGACTAGCACACCCTTCAGCAGGCTCCACTGAAATGTTTGTGGCTTGCTGAACATTCCATACATATTTCGTGCAAGGTATTATGGGAGCTGAAGTTCAGAAAGCTGTCCCCAGCTGAATTTTCACTCACTATAAAAACAGTGTCTCAGAAAAGTACACACGTGTTTTTACTTTATAAAAAATGTGAAATAGCCACTTTTGTTCATTCAGTCATCACTTAGCACTTAGAAAGGGGACTCTGAAAACCCTGAAACCTAAGTTATGCCTGAAATGAGTAAAAATTGTTGTTCAGGAGCAAAACAGATTTGTGGTAAGAGAAAACTACATAGGTGAAGATCCTAAAATATGATTCCTATGAGACCTATGGACCTACATTGCTGGCTATAACATTAAAAGAAAATGTTTACACTTATGTACTTTATTATAAATCTCTTCTACAGGATAGCCACAACTGTTATATTACTCTTATGCAGAAGGTCATATCCTTTTCTAAGCAAAACACCTTTTTTTTTGAGACCAAGTCTTGCAATACAGCACAGATTTGACTCAAACCCTTGATCCTCCTGACTCAGCCTCCTAAGGGATTACAGACATGTTCTACCAAGCCCTGCTTTAAACGCTATTTTAATTGGTTCAGTTTTTAGCAGTTTAGGATTTTAACAGATGTACAACAAGAAAGAGCATCACATTTCAAGAAGATCCACCAATTTCAAAACCACTCAAGCCTTGACCAAACAGATGTGGCTCTCATATTTGGTTAAAATGATGTCACCTGATTTTCAAAATATGCATTTTTTGAACCCATAAAGCTGAGACAGGATTTATGTAGGTTTCTATTTGTGTCCAGAGGTCTGCAAAGGTTAGAGGGAATGTTCAGGAACCATGATTGTTTAGATTTGTTTTGCCCTAGCTAAACTCATAGAAGTCTTCAAAAAAAAATTAGTAGTTTCCCTCCTCAAAAGTTTATTTTAAAACGACAGTGCCATGCAAGCTGCCTTTCCTGTGTAGGTGGGAGGAAACAGGCACAATGTCATAACACCAGCCTTTTCAAGTCTTGAAATCACTAGGAAACCTACAGTATTTCCTTTTTGGCATTCAGGCCAGGGTGGAGAGAACTTGCTCCAGAAAGGACAAGATATCAGATAACCAGTGGAAACACTTGGTTTTAACAGAATTACCATTTACACACACACACTACACCACACACCTCTCCAAAAGTAGTTGACTGAAAGCAACCAGGAGAAACATTACTATATGACATTAATTAAATGGAATCTGGTAGTGCTTTTAGAACAATGTTTTTACTTGATCGGATTTATTTACATGAACTGGACAACTTTATGCCCTGTGCATATGATGCACAAAAAGGAAACTTAAATTCAACTCTTGTTTTTCACTTATTTCAAAAGCATATGGGACTAATCATATCCCATTCTGGCCACAATACACAAGGTTATTTCAAACAGAATTTTAACCCACTTGATTTTAAAGGCACTAGAGCACCAAAAAAAAAAAAAAAAAAAAAAAAAAAAGTTTAGGAACAGCCTCTCCTAACTCCAGAAGGGTTGGGAATACTTTTAATGCCTGTCTGGCACCAGGCTTTGGATGAAAACCAGGCTGAACCCTCCAGGCAAGGAACTCATTCCCTCATTCTTAAAACTTGTGCACATATTCGTGATCCAAGGTGACAGTGCATCTCACATCTGCCAGGGGCTGGGAATCCCTGTCCTGCCAAAGCTGGGGTGGTGGGTAGCTAAAGGCCCAGGGTATGGATGGGCGAGGCCACCACAGAAAAAGGAAGAAGGCCATCTGTCAGAATCCAGAAAGGAAATTCCAGGGGCCCAGATTCCAGGCCGTGTACAGCGAGTGACATGAGGGAATCGACTCAGTGTCCGCCCTGCTACTAGGGGCCTGGAGGAGATAGGAGTTTCTCCTTGTAAAGACTCCAGAGCGGTTGCCTCCATCCTCCACCAGAGTACTAGGACTAGGAATGTGCGGTGGAGAAGCTCAAAGCCTCACCTCAACACCAGTGATACAGGACTTCTCCCAGACCTAGGGGCCTCCTGTAGTCCATCCTCTCTCTCTGGGCCCAAAGGTTGGAATCGCTACAACACAGCCAGGACAGAGGGGCTCACAGAAAAGCTCCAATCCTGGGAATGGAGACGCCCTGATCCTCATCTCAGCACCCATCCTGACCCGGGGGACCCAGGTCAGGGACACCCAGATCATTCCTGGTTATCCCATGCTGGGCTGGACATATTGCCAGCACATCTTCTGTGGTGACACCCTAGCCCAGTTCCACGGTACCCAATGGTCCACTTACCGGTCTCGGGGATCAATCCATGACGTTTGGCGCGTGTTGTGGTCGATGTAGAAGACGCGACCATCATAGTCGCGTGCCTCCTCCCAGCCTTCGGGCAGCGGCAGCTCAGCGATCTCATGGGCCCGTGGCTGTGGCGGCACCGAGGGCACTGAGGGTGCGGAGACTACGGCAGGAGGCGCCGGCTGTGGCGGCTCCCGCTGGGACTGAGCCTGAGGTGGTGGCTCCCGCTGGGCCTCCCGCGACTGCCCCCGCCGTCGCCGCCGGCCACCACTCAACCACGGCATGACGGCTCGGGCCCCGCCGCCGCCCAGCCGCCCCGCGCGCGCCGCCTCCTCCGCCAGCACTAAGGCCGGGCGCCCGGGGCGCGGGGGCGGCTGCGGGGAGCCACCCGGTGCACCCGGCGCATCCTCTACTGGGCGCCTGCGCACCGGCGCCCAACAGGGTTCGTGAGCCGCTAGTTGCGCTGTCCTCTGTGCTGGGATGGCCCAGGTCACTGCCGCGCGCGAAGTCACAGTCCCAAAACCAGAGCTATAGCCACCGCTATCAGTGGCTCCTCCACTCCAGAGGCCGGTCCGGCCATCTTCGCTCAACACAGTCCGGACGGGAGGGCGGGGTGATCCGACACCCCGCCCCCTCCAGGCTCGCTCCGCCCCTTCTTGCTGCTCCTCTTTCAATCTCCCTCCGAGGCTCCTCCTCTGCCCTAGGCCTCGGCTTCCCCCTCCCCTGCCCCTTGCCCCGCCTCTCCCTTCTGTCCCTCTCCCTCGCAGCTCCTCCTCCATTTCCCTCGCGAGCTCCACCTCTGCTCTCAGCAACTCTGCCCGCCCTATGTCTCCTCTGGCGGCTCCTCCTCTGCCTGCCTTCTTCAGTCCCTCACGCTCCTCCTTCTTCCCCTCCCTCTTCACACCACCTCCCCCAGCGTCGGGAATCCGCACCGGGGCCTGGACCGGCGCCGCCACGTCAATCCGCCCCCCGGCCACCTCTGAGAGAAAGGAGAGCCTGGAGGACGGTGCTGCACCCGGACGCAGCCTGCTCAGGACTGACTCCTGAAAAAGGCAGTCACCGCAGTTCACCCGCCCTCAGCCCCTAGACGCCTGGGGTCCTCCCCTCTGCGCACCTGGGGGTGGAGGCTGAGCCTTTGGTCTGTTGACTACTCAAACTCAAGCCACAAAGTAGGCAAAGCCTCAGGAGCCGGCGGAGGAACACCCAAGGTCTCCTCGGTTGAAGCAAGTGACACAAGTATAAGAAGACACCTAGGCTGGTAGCAAGCTCACAGTCTAGCTAGGATATCTTCAGGG
>REGO01000981.1:334216-368935 GCA_010120015.1 Rhombomys opimus
CCTCTCTGGCTAGGAAGCCAGGTCACATTAAAACCCAACTAGTAATTTTTGTTCTCCTCACATCTCAACAGCAGAGAAACAGAGACCCCAGAGTGAAATCTGGGTCTTCTTCTAAATTCCCCAGCTATAGACCCAGGACTATGATCCACTAGTCCACTAGAGCATGAAATGCAGGAGCTTCTCATGATTTTTAGGCAAAACAATCTAAAAGCGTTTATGACTAAGTCTTAACCAGCTGTTGAAATCCACTGTACAGGGAAAGTCGCTTGAGGAAAACGTGCTCCCCACATCCTCAGACTCAGAATTGTTCACAACAGTTTTCATTCCTTGGGTTGATTTTTTTTTTATTTGATTTTAATTACCTTCCATTTTCTTGTAAAATGGGACTATTTTACAAAGGGAAAATTTTGTCTAAAAAGAATGTGAAGATACAGAGACTGACAGGAAAGGTGTACAAGAAAAGTCTGTCTTTTCCTGTTTGCCCCTAAAACACAGAAATTTCCTTGCTCCTCAAGTATTTACGCATCTCTACCAGACAATTTTGTTAGAAATTTCACTGGTTGCATCATTTTAGTGGCCCATGAATGAGGATTAGAGGAGGGCCAGAAAAGCAAAGACAGGTTTCCCTCATATTCAAGGATCCCAATTCGTGAATTTGACTAACCAAGGAGAGGAAAGAAAATATTCCTTTGTTGCTGGTATGCAGTGTGTATTCAGTCATACTGTGGTTACATTTGTACTAAGCGTATATAGAATTCTTTTCTTGCAATTATTCCCTAAATAATGCAACAAAACTACTATCTACACAGTGTTTCACATTGTAAGTAACCTGGAAGTGAGGAGCATGTAGGTTGTAGACAAATACTACTAAACTTTATGTAAAAGGCTTGAGAGCCAAGGATTTAAGTTGTGAGGAGGGATCCTTTGCAGACATGGAGACTTCTACTTTGTGATGACTCATGGTTGCAGAATGCCCTCTATGTTGTGTGTCCCCACTCTCACATTTTTCCTTCTGGTTGCTACCATTCATCACCACTAAACTGCCACTGCCTTCTTTTCCTTTCCCTTCTTACCCATCCTGATTGCAGCTGATCACCAACATGCCTGGCTGTTCTGACGAGCATCATTCCCACCCTCCCAGGCACATTGTCATTTCAAAATCCCACAAATCTGGATACAAATGTATATGGGAGTGAAATCAGCCTGGAGGAAAGTAGAAAGGGCACAGAAGGCCAGGGGAAGGAAGAAAGAACCAGATAAGTAATAAGATGAGGGATTATGTGGCTCCCAATCAGGAATTCAAAATGGCCAGTACTGATTGGCCTTTGCTGTGGTGAGAGACTCTCTGCCTGCTCTGCTGACCACACACATGGACAGACACTACACTGGACGGTGGAAGCTGTTGCATTATACAGCCTTCCATCTGTGTTCCTTCTTTCCTTCTTGGGGATCAAGTGAGGAAACAGAAAAATATAATACAATAGTGATTTTTCTGCTAATGAACTCTGGATACCAGCCTCAACTTGAAGCCTCAAGGGATTGAGGATTGGCGGACAGGGATGGAAGATATATTAGATGGGGAAATTGAGGCGAGTCCTATTAATTCTTGAGTTTTGAGTTCTTGACATTTAGCCCATGAACTGCTGTCATCAAATCCTTGCTGACAGTGTACCACATGCTACAAGGTGCTATGCAGAATGCCATGTTGAGGCATGCTCCTTCTCAAGAATAAAGCTCCTTAAATTTTTTCTGCTTGTGACTCTTCTTTACATGAGATTCTTTTTACATGATCCTGGGCATAAATATATAAAATTGGTAAGCAAATCAAACATTTACTGCTAATGGGTCATAATGATTGACATAAAATTTTATAAATTTATTAAAGATGAGAGCAAATTTGTACATTAATGCGGTAGATGTCCTTTCTTCGTTTACATAAATAATTAAGCCTTGGCTGAATATTTGATTCTGTAGTAAATAGAGCACCTTCAATGTTTTTTTAGAGTTAATTCGTATTTTGATTTTATAGTTGTGAATGTTAAAAGACTGCAAAGTGTCAGTAGTATATGTATGGCCATTTTAGAAATTGTTGAAAGCATCTGTCCTAATTCCAAGCCAAAATTTATTCAATGATTTTTTAAATTAAAACAGTGTCATTTTTTAGAATTTTATTAATGAGTATGTTACTTTTACATTATTTCCACATTCCTCCTCATCTAATTCCTCACTCTCAGATACCTGAACCCTTCTTCTTTAATTATTATTTTATTATTATTGACACACACATACGCTACTGAGTCCATGCACAGTCCCTTGTATGTACAAGTTTTTAGGTCTGACCACTTGGGATTGGATATTTATCATGGGTATCCTTGGGAAAAACAGATAATCTGTCTCTGAGAAGCCATTGACTACCTGTAGCTCTTCACCCAGGAGTAGGACTTTGTGATATTTCCCTCATCCCCATTGGTATGTCAGCTGTTGTTATTGTGCAGGTCTTGTTTAGGCAACCATATTGTTGAGATTTCCCAGGTGCAGCATACCTGTCATATCTATTAGACACTATCTCTCATCAGTTCTGGTCCTCTGACTTTTTACAATCTTTCTCCCTCCTCTCCCTCAGTGTTTTCTGAACCTTAAGGTCAGAGGTTGTGTTGCAGGTTTACCAACTGGGGCTGGGTGTGCCATGGTCACTTATGATCTGCATTTGACCAATTTTGGAACTCTTTGTATTAGTCTCTGGCTTCTGAAAAAAAAAAGCTTCTTTGATGAAGAGTGAGACCTACACTTATGTGTGGGTATGAAAAAAATTGTTTAGAGTACAGTTAGAAGTTATATTGACTTAGGAAAACCGTAGTCATAGTTCTCCCGTAGTGTTGGTCTATGACCTCTCCAGCCATGGACAATTGGCTGGGTTTATAATACTAGGCATGAGTCCCTGGTAATTGAGTGGTACTTAAGTCTAATTAGACACCTAATTACTTACTCCCTAGATATAAGTGCCACTATTTCACCATTGATATCTTTTGAGGCTGATCCTTATTGTGGTTTGAAGGCTTGCATCTAAATCTAGGTAGAACTATGGACCACTTTCTCCCTTGGAAGCTTGTGTAGAACCTTCCTTCCAATGAGAGCTACTTTTCACTGAGGAAACTCTGAGATCAGATGTAGCTCGATTCCTCTAAGTCCTGTGTTTTAAATGTTCAGTGTCTTCAGTAAGGGCCTTATCTTCAAGTTCTGGGAGGCAAACAAGGGCAATGGCAATGGCTTATATTGTTCTGGGGAGGGGGTTGTCTCTAGGACCCTCTTCACCAACAAGTTAAATTTTTAGTTTCCCTTCCATGGCATCGTGGGGGACACTTATTAGACATCCTATGGTTCCTAGGGAGAGCATTACTGCTCTAGGTACCACAATATCACACTATACATAGATATGCACACATATGTTATATATGTGTTTTAAAAAACTTTTGAAATTATGTTTTCTTGTGGCGTTTCAGACATTCTTAGTGTCCTTTATTTCTCTTTCCTTCATCTCCCTCTGTATTGCCCTCCTCCCCTTACCAGTTAAATCTCTCTCCCATTTTCGTCTTTCCTCTTTATAATACGTATGTTCTACTATCTCCCTCTCTAGGCCTCCTTCTCCTGTTTCTCCCAATTCAGCAACAAAAATATAGCAATTTTTGAAACCCAGAACAATACAACCAGATACAAGCAGATACTAATTTATAGTTTTATGCTATGGAATAAGGGTAAGAATGTACTGTCTTTGTTTCCATAATTAGACTATGATATTTCTACAATAGCAAAATAAATTTTGTGTACAGTAAAAAATATGTGAGTCATAGCATTCAATAATCTTGAGTCTCAGTCTAAGTGTTTCAGGCAGTGTCTGTTGGTGTTACATGGTGTGACAGAATGTGCAATAAAATGTATGCATGCACTGCCAGGCAGTGGCAGTGCACACCTTTAATCGCAGCACTCAGGAGGCAGGGACAGGTGGATCTCTCTGAGTTTGAAGCCAGCCTTGTCTACAGAACAAGTTCCAGGACAGCTAGGGCTACACAAAGAAATTCTGTCTCAAAAAGACAAAAATAAACAAGTAAAAAAACAAACAAATAAAATAAAAAGAAAGTATGTATGTTCTATGTTGAGAACCAAGGTTGCCAGGACATAACATGATGTAAACATAGCAATTGCTGTCAGGAACACCTCAGATTTGTTATGCATTAGATTTTGTTGTTTTGAGACAGGCTGTCATGTAGTCCACACTGGCTTGGATCTCTCTATGTAGCTGAGGTTGGCCTTCAACTCCTGATCCCTTGCTTAAGCCTCTCATTTGCTAAGATTATAGGCATGTACCACCACATCCACCGTTGAATTCCTTTTTGATCACTGCACATTCAGAAACCTTTTACTCTTGCCATTTTTTTTCATGACATCACATACAGTTTAAGAAGCTGAGCCCTAGAGGTCTCCCCCTAGGAACTGATTATGTAGAACAGCAGCCCACCCACCCTGCCTTGTGGTGGAACTAACTCCCATACCCTACACACTTACAATCTGCCTAGGGTATTAAGCTAGACTTATTCAATACCACAGCTTTGCCCCGGCAAATTTGCCCTATTTTGCCTACCATATCTTGTGTAAATCTGCCCTCAATCTGTCCGCTCATAAGAACCTATCCTGGTCCCTGCTTCAAGGGAACCAGAGAGGTTGCTCTGGTCTAAGCATTTAGTAAATATGCACTATTTAGTAAGTAAATCATATTCCTCATAACAGTATATATAATTATTCTTAATTTTCATCTATACATTAAGAGATGAGAAAGGAGGAATATGTGGCATGCCAAGGAAGAACAACTAGAAAATCTTCCTGATAAAATTTCATTCACAAACACACCCACTACCATCTATAAAACACTGTCTTAAGTAACTGAAGTGAGACTGTTATATTTGATTTTCTAAAAGGAGCTGAGCCAGAGAGAAAAAAGCCAGCATTGGGATGACCCTGCTATTACCTGATTAGTCCTTTTGTTTCACAAAGTTTGTGCTAGCCCTCTGATGATTGTCCCTAAAATCCCGAGAATGGAGTTAAAAAGAAAAAGAGCTGCTAGAGGGTGCAGAAACTCTTAATTTTGCAACTTTGCCACAAAAGTAAGGAGGTGTAGAGAAAATAAGGCCTGTCTTTCTTGTAGTCAAGTGGGACTTTCCATGTTGAACTAAAAACCACATGCACACAAACGTACACAATACTGCTGGGTAAAGGACTCTTTAGTTTTAACTGAATGCACAATTATGCATTCTTTATTTCCTCCACATTAAAACCAATGGCCATGCCAACAACAAAAGTATGAGCCTTGTAGAGATCCATCCTCCCACCAAGATTTCACATGGAAAAACAGGCCAGAGAAATCCATTCTGGCTCTGTGTAAAGGACATGCAAATACTTTTGTTCTCTTACCCAAAAGCCCTCTGGGAAGTTCCCTTTCCGAAGTTGCTGAAATACAGCAGTTTATAACTTGCAGAAAATGTTATCTTAAAAATGGTTGTTACAGAGTAAATTAAACAAGCAAGGGTAAAAATTGGAGATTTTTCTTTTACTTTGTTAGAATCTGCCTTCTCTTTCTACACTTTTCTCCAAAAATATAAGCTTTATTTTTAAAGGGAAGGTACAAAATTGGATCAATGAACATGTAATACTTGAGGAACTGCTAGGAAAATAACATCCATGAGGGCTGCAATCATAACATCTAAAATAAGAAAAAGAAATACAGTGCCACTAGAGAATTCTTGCCTACCTTTTGTAAACAAGACCGTGTTCTAGGAAATAAGAAGTCAGGCAATTCTACACATTGTGCTAACAGAACAAGGGAAATGGGGCTGTAGAAGAAAATGGTTTATTGTTTGACATTTTAAAAATGCTCAAATAATCTTGTGTGCTTCTCATGTGTTTGAATGATATAATCGTCCAGCCTTCTCTTAGAAATAGATTAGAAGTTCCTCTTGTTCATTCTTGTCTTAATTTCTGGGGTGAGAAGGAAGGAGAAAAGCAAATATTTCTGAGGACCCCTCTCCCCTGGCTGAGGATTTGGAAAGTATATGGTATGAAGTTGTATTCTGTTTTGCTTATTTCTTGGTTTTCTACAAAGACAGACATGTATTATAAAGTTCCAGCTTGTCACCATAGAAGTTCTGATTTAGATTTAGTGGTGGTGAGGGGGATTACTCTTTTCAAGTGAGATTTCATCAGACCTGGGTTACTAAAACACAGATTATTAAAAAAAATAGATCAATTTCTCTCCAAAATTTAAGAAAACTTGTCATCGAGTGTGATGGCACACACCTATAAAGTCATATTATGGGAAACTAAGGGAAGAGAACCGAGAGCTGTGAGACCAGCCTGAGCTACAGAGAAAGACCCTGTGTCGGGGAGATGTAGTAGTGGGGAAAAGGGAATCAACTTCATTCCTCTACAGCTCTCACCTTCCAATACTGTATTTTTATTTCTTTTCCTTTTTAGCCCATGGGTTCTCTTTAACAAAATGCTAGCTGGCTGATTTAAAATTTATTTTTGATAAACCGTAATTTTAGAAAGATGAAGGTGCCCTGAGCTGGCCTTGTACAAGACGCTTACTCCTTAAAGGAGTTCTTTCTGTTTAAGATTACTGAACTGGTCCCCTGAGTGTCTGAAGGAAAAAAAAACCTCCAGATCTCTGTATTCTGAGCCAAACATCATAGCTCCAAGGTTTCTGCCTGCAGACAATATTTCTCCCACACAGTAAGAAGCAAATTTTGTTTTGTTTAATCTATAACAGTACAATTACACATTACTTTTGTTTATAATATGAATTGGATAGTCTATGAACCTGTGAGGTTTTGAAGCAATAGCCCAAGATGATAATTATATAGTAGTGACACTCTAAGAAGAAGGATAACTTGGTTCCCCAAGGTGATATCTGAAGACAGGCTTACTTGTCACAGCTGGGATGGAGGTATATTGGTATCTAGTAAGTAAAGCCCAGGGATACTGCTATATATTTCACAGTGCTCACTATAAGAGTCACGGTGATGAACAATGATCTTGATCTGCAAAGGCTGAGAGACTTACAAATGCATCAATTCTTGATAACATTTTTACTACAATATTGACTCAAAGAGCCATCTGGGTAGTGTTTTCCTCACTTCACCCCTGTAATCAATAAGGGTTTGTTTATCATTTAAGAGGTGCCAGGCCCTACAGCAGTCATTAAGCGAAGTGTAATCACAAGCCACTTTCACACTTGCTCAGCTTGATGAGCAGGTTTAAGAGCCTGGATCTGTTTGTGACTCAGCTTTACATTATGTCCCTGTGAAATTCAGTCTGGCTTCCCAGGCAGGAAGTAGAATTGGATGTTTTAAAAGCCAATTGCTGGCCAATCAGACTATAGGCAAAGCTTACTTTTTGCCTTCCCCCAAGCATATCAGGGAGATATCAGGCCTGTTTTCCTTCCCATCCAGAATCTGCTTTATAATTTGTGGTTTACATTTTGCAATGTAAAATGAAAACACATTTAACCCTTTGTTCAAAAAACCAGAAAATTTCATGATAGAAACAGTAGAACATTACAATAAGCACTATCCAGGTACATTTTTTCACTCTTGTATCCACAGCTTTGAGGAAGACAGGAGGACCATGATTTCAAGTCTTACCCAGGCTACTACATAGCCATAATCTCTCTCAAAAACTGAATCAAGTAAACACTATTTCAGAACACAGAATTCTGGATGGCCATACAGGTAACAGCCCATGAAGCTAGTCCTTTGAGATTTGATTTTTGTCTTCTTTAAAATTCCAAAGAGACAAGAATTTTCAGTAAGAGCAGAGAAAAACTAAACCTCTTACTGAAAATAAGATTTCTTTCCCCTCAACTATCCTCCACCAATGCACTAACCTCCCCACTAGAGGAAAGTTCTCCCAGGATCTTTTTTTCTCATTTTTGTAAAATTAACTTTTTTTTTTTTTATTAATTACAGTTTATTCACTTTGTATCCCAGCTACATCTCCCTTCCTCATTCCCTCCCAACCCCACCCTCCCTACCTCATCTCTTACCATGCCCTTCCCCAAGTCCACTGATAAGGGACATACTGCTCCCCTTTCTTCTGACTCTAGCCTATCAGGTCTCATCAGGACTGGCTACATTGTCTTCCTCTGTGGCCTGGTAAGGCTGCTCCCTTTACAGGGGTTGGTAGTCAAAGAACCAGCCACTGAATTTATGCGAGGGACAGCCCCTGTTCAACTTACTAGGGAACCTGTTCCCCTTACTAGGGAACCCACTCCTGGTCTTTCTACCCCTCCCCCCTTTCATAAGATGCCCTACACTCTGCCCAGAGTTTGGCTATGAGTCTGAGCATGTGCTTCCATACCGTTCTGGGTAGAGTCTTTCAGAGGCCCTCTGTGGTAGGCTCCTGACCTGTTCCCTGTTTTCTCCCTCTTCCTACGTCCATCCTGTTTGTCTTTCTGAGTGAAGAATGATCATCGTACCCAAGGCCATCCTTCTTGCTTAGCTTCTTTAGGTACACAGACTTTAGTATGTTTGTCCTATATTATACAACTAATATCCACTTATAAGTGAGTATATACCGTGGGTGTCTTTCTGCTTCTGGGATACCTCACTCAGGATGATCTTTTCTAGTTCCCACTATTTGCCTGCAAATTTCATGATTTCCTTGTTTTTAATGGCTGAGTAGTATTCCACTGTGTAAATGTACCACAATTTCTGTATCCATTTCTTAGTCGAGGGACATCAGGGTTGTTTCCAGATTCTGGCTCTTACAAATAAAGCTGCTACAAACATGGTTGAGCAAATGTCTTTGTTGTATACTTGAGCATACTAGAATTGGTATACCTGGATCTTGAAGTATCAGTATTCCTAATTGTTTTTGAATGCACCAGACTGATTGCCAATGTGGTTGTACAAGTTTACATTCCCCCTAGCAAATGGAGGAGGGTTCCCTTTTCTCCACATCCTCTCCACATTGTATTGTCACTTGAATTTGTGATCTTAGCCATTCTGATGGGTGTAAGGTGAAATCTCAGGGTTGTTTTGATTTGCATTTCCCTGATGACTAAGGATTTTGAGCATTTCTTTAAGTTTCTCTGCTGTTCGATATTCCTCTATTGAGAATTTTCTGTTTAGTTCTGTACCCCATTTTTAAATTGGATTAATTGATTTGTTGCTTTTAACTTCTTGAGTTCTTTATGTATTCTGGATATTAACATCTGCCAGATATACAGTTTGTGAATATCCTTTTCCAGCCTATAGGCTGTCGTTTTGTTCTGATGACAGTGTCCTTTGCTTTACAGAAGCATTTCAGTTTCATGAGGTGCCATTTATTGATTGTTGATCTTAGAGCCTGTGTTGTTGGTGTTCTGTTCAGGAAGCTCTCTATTGTGCCAATGAGATCAAGGCTCTTCCCCACTTTTTCTTCTAACAGATTTGGTGTGTCTGGTTTTATGTTGAGGTCTTTGATCCACTTGGACTTTATTTTTGTACAGGGTAATAAATATGGATCTATTTGCATTTTTGCATGAAGACATCCAGGTAGAGCAGCAGCATTTGTTGAAGAGTCTGTCTTTTTTCTATAGTATGGTTTTGGCTTCTTTGTCAAAAATCAAGTATCTGTAGGTGTGTGGGTTTATTTCTCGGTCTTCTGTTTGATTCCACTGATTCACTATTCTGTTTCTATACCATTACTATGCAGTTTTTATTACTATTGCTCTGTATTACAGCTTGAGACCAGGGATGGAGATACCTCCAGATGATCTGTTATTGTACAGGATTGTTTTAGCAATTCTGTTTTTTGTTTGTTTGTTTGTTTGTTTTTGTTTTTCCATATGAAATTGAGAATTGTTCTTCCAAGTTCTGTAAAGAGTTGTATTCCAGGATCTTGATTCCATGGGTTCCCTAGAGTTAGAGCTACTGTATCCCTTTCTGTAAGAAAAGATGTATTAACTGTGGGTATCAGAGAGAGAAAGGACAAGGTAATGGGGGAGTAACATGATTGTGATAAAAATACATTATATGCGTGTATGAAAAAGTCATAAATATCATGAGAACCAATTATATAATTATTAAATGCTAATAAAAAGATGTATGGAGCTCCAATGCACTGGTTTCTGAGGGTATGGCTTTATATGGCAATCAGATCTTTGAGGTATAATCAAGATTAGTGCATAACACCATAGAGAATGGAACATATTTTTTCAAGTGTATTTAGAATGTGTGCTGCTCCTCTCAAACCTTGACTGTAAAATTCTAGCCTACAGAGCTTTGGGAAAAGAAATTCCTGTTATTTGAAATTTCCCACTGTGTGACACTTTGTCACACACATTCCTATGAAAGGAATGTCCCTTAGAAATTAGTCCCCAGGTCCTTGCTGCTACTTTAGTAAGAAATTGCCAGGAAATCCTAGGAAACAGAAACCCGCCATGATTATATCTAGAAATCATTCCAAAGCCAGGAACCCTAGCTATGGCTTGCATGACTCCACAAAAGCATTCCATAAGGTGTATTAGCCAAGAGTCTGTGGAAACAAGAGGCAAGCCATATGCTGTTGTCACATGCTGCTCAAAGTTCATAGTTACTCTGGAACTTTGGCTATCCAAACAGTAGACAAAGAAAATATTTTTCTATGGCAGCCTTCCAGAAATCTTAAAGGATTGACAGAATTAGAATAAAGGGCTATAACTTCCATAATTTGGCTAGACCCCTGCTTTGTATATAAATGCTGATAACATTACACAAAGAAATAAAACAAAACATTCCACATTTCTATGGAAGAACATGTCTACCTAGTTTATGCTATGGACCCAAAATACCCAAATGAAATCCTGGATCTGACTATCAGCTTCCAACAAAGGAGAATGTATGGAAGGTATACTGTAGCTGCTAATGCAATAAGAAATATAAAATTTGCTTTTGTGTCTATATGACATAAGCACAAACTGGGTGTGGTGGTGCACGCCTGTAATACAAGCACTTGGGAAAGCAGAGGCAGTCAGATAGCTGTGAGTTCGAGGCCAGCCTTGTCTACAAAGCAAGTCCAGGACAACCAAGGTTACACAGAGAAACCGAGTCTCAAAAAACCAAAATGGAAAAAGAAAAGGACATAAGCACAAACCATCCCATTTCCTTCTGTCTGGCTGACTTCCATTAAACTTTTAGATTAAGATGCCCACAGATCAAATTGCTTGTTTTGTAAATAAAGCTTTATTGGAATATGGCCATGTCCATTCTTTTGTATATTTTCTGAGTTTGAAGTGGCAGAGTTTAGAAGTTGCAACAGAGAAATTATGTATCCTAAAATCAAAAATAGTGACTTTTTGACAATCCTTTATGGAAAACATATGCGAGGTCCTGGGCTACATCAGAACTTGAAAACTCTTTTCTTGCAGATACTTTTGCTTTATAAGTGTCATAGATGTAATATTTATATCCCCAAAAGTCACTTGCTGAATTACTTAACTCAAGTATCTTATTATCACTCACAGAATTACTTAATTCCAATGTAATATTACTATGAGATGAGGACTTTTTGAGTAACTAAATCATGAGAGAAAAGCCCTCATGAATGGGATCAGAGCTGTCCTCGTAAGAAGAGACTATGAAATGAATTGGTTCCCTTTCTATCATGTAAGGATATAATCAGAAGTTGGAAGTTTGCAACTTGAGAAAAATCCCTTACCAGAGCCCCAACCATGACCTTACATCTGATTTCCAGATTCTGGAACTGTGAAAAATCCATGTGTGTTTTTAAGCTCCCAAGTCTATTATATGTCATTATACCAGCAGAAATGGACTAAGATGCTATTTTTTTTCTGCTAACTATCACTCACTGGCCATAAAACTTCCCTTGGGTAATCCCTATCAGATTTCTATTTCCACTTGTTTGTTCATATTTATTGTTATCAACTATACTACAGCAGTGGTTTTGACTATAAGGGACACTGGGCAATTTCAAGAAAAGTAGGGAAGCAGTACTCTTAGAATACTGGTGGTCAGAAGCCACAAGTTGAAAGCTGCTAACTCTCACAGCAGCTCTAGAAAGCAAAGCCTTAGCTACTTCCAAATATTACACCACCAAGGTTGAGAAGGCCTGGAAAAGTAGCAGTAGAAAGTGAAGACCAGGTGTTACTCTCCACTATGTAACTGCAATGATTAGGAAATAAGATGTATTTGCTGCGTGAATAAAGTATAAACTTGTTAATCATTTACATTATATCTTCTGCTCAAAATTACCTCAAAAAAGAGCTCAGAAAAGAACACATGAGATGGCTAAAACTAAATATGTATTGAAAAATCCAGAATAATATATGTTCCTGCTAATAAATATATTCCTTTCCCACAAAGAGAGAGACACCAGACATACTGTTCCTCCAGGTAAGAAAACAAACACCATGGCCTATGAGGCAATCCTGCTCCCCTCAACCCAAATCTGATCAAAGCTTTAGAAAGATTCCATGGATTCCAAAGGTCTTTAGGGGCAGATAGAAAGGACACTTATCTATCATAGGATTCCTTTAAGTGCAAAGGTCTTTACAGCTAGAGGGAAAAATGCGTATCTTGAGAACCAAAAGAATGCAGAATTCAATCAGGTATTCAATGCTAGGGCCCCTACAAATGCCCACATGTGCCTGGACGAGTTGATAATGTGTATAATTTAAAACTTAAGGTCAGGGCCTTGAGATGGCCTCTCATGAATAATATGAGTACGGACATTGCAATTAATAATGGGCTAAGTATTCCATTAGGGGCACTGACAAGAATCTAGTTGGAGTCAGGCCTAAATCTTGAGTGTGCTTACAGGTTCAGTTACTAGGAAGTTAACTGCTTTGTGCAAAAAGTTTATCTTTCAGCTGGAGGAAGACTTCAGAAAAATACAGGGTCCATTAATAGAATCAAAGCTTTAGGACATATATCTGGGATGTGGAAGTCATTTGTGCATATAATCTTCCCCTAAACCCAAAAAATATCAGGTCTGGGGGCCATTAATAATAACAAACTCTGAAGATTCTCAAGTTCTTTCAATAAAAGTATACACTTAGTCTACAAAAAGAATGTCATATACTTTAAATACTGATATATAACATCTAATAAAATGTAAATGCTGTATAAGGAGTTGTTGACTACATTGTTTAGAACACAGTGACAAAAAAAAACAAAAAACAAAAAACAAAGTATACATTCAGTACACATTCAGCCCAGATGCAGTATTTTTTCCTCAACATAATATTTTTATTAATTCTTTGAGAATTTGATAGAATACACTATGATCATACTTACTTCCCATTCTTCCCAGGTCCACTCTCCCACCCTTGCACACCACCCCAAAACTCCCAAAACACCAGGGCTAAATTGTATTTCCCATATACTCATTGGAGCATAGCCCAGCTCCCAGTGGCCAGCTGCTTAAAGAAACCCGAGACCTTTTAAAATATAGTTAGTTGAATACATGTGGATACAGAGGGCTGACTGTATAAAATATTCAATGTGTTTATAAAATTTAAAAGAATGTTTCAGTTTTGGAAATGACAATGTCATAAAACTGAATAATTTTAACTAGTGATTTTAGAGCCAGACATGGTGACTCACACTTGTATTTCCAGCCTTTCGAGGTGATGAAGGAGGATCTTGTTGAATTTGAAGCCAGCTTGAACTACACAATGAATTCCAGCAGCCTGAGCTGCAGAGGGAGATACTCTATTTCCAAAGAGCAATAAGGAATGAATGAATGAATGAATGAATGAATGAATGAATGAATGAATTACAGATTTGGATGAAGGTGAAAATTTATGCAGTATTTAAACATTTTAAAAGAACTTAAGATTCACTGTAAATCTGATTTCAATGCATTATTTAGATACTTGGGGAATGTATTGTTAATGGAGATAACAAAAATGATTAATAAGGAACCTGAGGGTCTGAGAACGTAGTTCACTTGATAGAATGCTTATGTAGGATGCATAAAACCTTACTTCAATATCCAGCACCCAGTAAATCAGGTATGGATGCACATGTTTGCAATCCCAACAACTCTGGAGATGAAGACAGGAGGATTAGCAACAATTCAAGGTCATCCTCAAATATTTTTTGAGCTAGAGCCTAGCATGCACTACATGGGAGGAAGAGGAAGAAGAAGGGGGGATGGAGAGAAGGAGAGGAGGATAGAGGGAAGGAAAGAAAAGAGGGAGGGAGGGAAGGAGGGAATTATTCTGCAGAGCTATCAGAAGGTATGTATAGGCTTATATTTATCTAAAAGAAGAATTAGCAAACTGCCTTTATAAATGGTCAGATAGCAAAATATTTTACATGGAAGACCAAAGGTCTCTGTTGACATAAGTCCCCTCAGCCATTTTTGTTGGAAAGCAGCCACAGATAATATGTAAACAAATAGATATGGTTGTAAAACTGCCTTTGTTTTTGCTAAAATTTAAATATCATATAATTTTCACAAACTACAAAATATTATTTTTCTTTTGATATTTTCCTTAGCAGATTAAAATGTTTTTAAAATATTATTTTCACACTGTAACAAAAAATTTAACCAAATAGCAAATATTTTTTAAAACTTCCAAATGTTGGCAAGGGCACAGGAAAACAGGATTTCTCAGGGGCCGTGAAGTGATACATTCTTTAGGCCTGGCAATGGAAAAAATATATGAAAAACGCCTTAAAATTTGTGTTACTTTTTGACCATTTCTAGGCATTTATCCAAAAAAAAAAATGGGACACACATAAAGATTAATGGGTGCAGATATTCATCATAAAATTATTTATAGTTTTGAAAAATTGAGAACAGACTCTAACATGGGCAGATGGAAGTAATGCACCCCAAGCCCCCCATATTTCTCCAAACACATAGACATACTTTATATAATAAAAATATTAGACCACTAGGAAGATCACTTTTCTTAATCATAGACACTCCTTGTCAGGGCCTGCAGTTTTAATATCTGCATAGGAATAAGACATGGAGTCTGCCAAAAGCTAGGATCCAGACATGACTACTTCTTTCATGAAGTGGAAGACAAGATGAATGTCTCTTCCTTGCAGACAGGCTTCTGTACTTACTCACTGAGAGGGAGGGAAACTGAAATAAAGCTATGAGAACAAAGAAACCACAAGCCCACTATATACAGTTGTAGAGTGACAATGTGCACTGTCCTTGGGGCATGGAAATTCCAAGGTGAGAAATTGGTGGGAAGACCTGGTTGGTCTGGTGGAAACAAAGCTTATCTACAGTTATAGTACTCAACCATAATCCAAGAAAAATGAGCCAGCTAAAACAGAGGAATTTTCTATGAGTGGGGAAAGGCAACAGACACTATATCCTTGAGGATCTGAAGCCCGAGAAAGAACTGCCACAGCCACGTGTTATGTAAGTTATCTGTTATCCCAGTCCTAGAAAGGAGGAAGAAGAGGCAGGGGACTTCTGGTAAGAGGCTAGTCTGGGCTACACAGTAAAACCTTCTCTCAAAAATAAGTTAACAACAGAAAAGAAAAAATTAAGAAATAAGTTGGGACAGTAAAACAAACCATCAAAGCAATGGTTTGAAATGTTTACATGGACAAAATAAGGAACAGAAACCATAACAAAATAACAAGTTACTTTAAGAAAACAGTAAAAGCCGGGAAGGGTAGCAGAACCCTGTAATCCCAGCACTCATCCAGGCAGAAACACCAGGATCACTCTGAGTTCCAGGCCAGCCTGGTATACAAAGTGAGTCCACGATAGCCAAGGCTATACAAAGACACCCAGTCTGGAAAAAACAAACCAAAACAAAAGACAAACCACCACCAACAAAAGACAGTAGAAAAAATTAATCAAGGACAAAACAAACTTCTTGGGAATGGGGCCAGCTACATCACTGAGATAAACTTGAAGAATGGATTAGAGAGCTAAAGAGAACATTTTTCAGCCAGAAAAATAGACTTGGAAAGTTTCCATGAATGAAAGTGGGGAAAATGGAAGCCCAGGAGAAAAAAACAAAAAACAAAACAAAACAAACAAAAAACCTGAGAAGTTTCTGCACATATTTAATACATTCCAGGGGGTAAAGGGGTGAGCCAGTGTAATGGCTCAGAGGATAAAAGCACTTGGCAGAAAAGCTGAGTATCTGAATTCAGTCCCTGAGATACATGTGGTAAAAAGAGAAAACCAAATCCCTCTACTTGTCCTTTAAATTCCACATGCTTGCCTCTTCCCGAAGTAAAAACATAAAACAAGTAAGTAAATACTTTTTAAAAAATCACTTAAAAATCTAAAAAAGGACCCTCTCAAAATAAACTAAATAACTTAAAAGAACACACAATCTCAAAACACTACTAGAAGATATGAGGCAGAAGAGCTTGAATAAGAAATCGCCAAATTAAGTTACAAAAGCTCAACATCAATGTAACTCTTGTTACAGTACATGAGCTAACTTAATTTATATGAAAAAGAATGAAGCAAAAAGTCAGAAAACCGTGTTCAAATTTTCTTGTTCTGTTGCTCTCCTTGTGGAGTTCCTGTCCTCTCCAGCTCTTGCTATTTCCCACTTCTTACATAAAATTCCATGCACTCTGCCCAACAGTTGGCCATCAGGCTCAGCATCTGCTTTGATAGTCTGCAGGGCAGAGGCTTTCAGAGGCCCTCTGTGGCAGGTTCCTAGGTTGTTTCCTGTTTTCTTCTTCTGGCTTTCAGAGGCCCTCTGTAGCAGGTTCCTAGGTTATTTCCTGTTTTCTTCTTCTTCTGATGTCCATCCTCTTTGCCTTTCAGGATGGGGATTGAGCATTTTAGGCTTCTCTCTTTTGCTTAGTTTGTTTAGATGTACCGATTTTAGTGGGTTTATCCTATGTTGTATGTTTATATGAGTGAGTATATACCGTGTGTGTCTTTTTTGCTTCTAGGACAACTCACTCAGGATGATCCTTTCCAGGTCCCACCATTTACCTGCAAATTTCATGATTTCCTTATTTTTCATTGCTGAGTAATATTCCATTGTATAGATTTCTGCATCCATTCTTCAGTTGAGGGGCATCTGGGTTGTTTCCAGCTTCTGGCTATTACAAATAAAGCTGCTACAAACATGGTTGAGCAAATGTCCTTTTTGTGTACTTGAGCCTCTTTTGGATATATGCCTAGGAGCAGTATGGCTGGATCTTGAGGAACAAGAAAATTTGAACACAGGGAACTTCCCAGAGACTCATACTCCAACCAAGGACTATTCATGGAGATTACCTAGAACCCCTGCACAGATGTAGCCCATGGAAGTTCAGTGTCCAAGTGGGTTACATATGTGAAGAGGGACTGCCTCTGACACAATCTGATTGGCCTGCTCTTTGATCACCTCCCCCTGAGGGAGGAGCAGCCTTACCAGGCCACAGAAGAAGACAATGCAGCCATTCCTGATGTGATCTGATAGACTAAGATCAGAAGGAAGGAGAGGAGGACCTCCCCTATCAGTGGACTTGGGGAAGGGCATGCATGCAGAAAGGGGAGGAAGGGTGGGATCGGGAGGGGAGGAGGGAGGGGCTTATGGGGGGATAAAAAATGAATAAAGTGTAATTAATAATAATAATAATAAATGAAATGAAAAAAAGTCAAAACATTTTAATAAGGAAAAGTTGGAGAGGAAGTACCTCATCTTTTTTGTATAAAAATGTCAATAACATTGAACAACTTTGTAGCTGCCTGAGGAAAAAAATATGGTGGCTCTTGAGGTAGGGACTGATAGTTGTCATTGAAGTCTAGAGCACCTGGATATATTTGGTAGCCCCATTTTTTGGTTGGGAGAGGCTATGCACAAACGTTGTCAATGGAGCAGAAAAGCAATTTAAATTCTTATCTCTTCTTACTCAGTGATCTTCAGGCACGGAGTCTCTACAGCATTGACGTGGAGACATGGGCAGTGTCCTAAGAGGTTGAGGAAAAACAAGATGGAATCTGAATGAATGGCAGTCTGCAAGGAAGGCAGTTAGTGATCTGGAACATTCACCTCAGAGGCATTTTCAGTTTGTACTTTTAAGACACTGATTTTTTTGTTTTGTTTTGTTTTGTTTTGTTTTAAGTCTTTCTTCTATGACAAGCTGGTCTTTACTGTTTCTCATACAAATCCCCAGTGAAAAAGTAGTATGGTAAGATTTATTATTACTATTATTTATTATTATTGAGACAGACTCTTACTCTATTACCCAGTCTAGCCTAGACTTCCAATAATCCCCTAACTTCAGCTCCCATGTTATGGGATTACTGGTATGTACTATCACACCAACTATAAAACTCTTTATGAATTAAATTAGTTTTGTCAGCTGGGTGCAGTGGCAAAAGCCTGTAATCCCAGAACTCGGAGAGACAGAGGCAGAGGCAGGAGGATTTCTATGAGTATGAGGTTAGCCAAGGCTACACAGATAAACCCTGTCTCACAAAACAAAACAAACAAAAAGTTTTGTTTGTGTTTATGGTGCTATGGTGTGTTTGAAAACTTGATATACATAATATACATAAATGTTGTGGAAATAATCACTACAATCAGGCTAATTAAATAATCTCACTGTGTTGCCTTGTGGAGTGAGCACTTAGGATCTACGTTTTTAGCCAATTTCAAATATATAGTAAAGTATTGTTGCTAGTTACTGTCACCCTACTAGATGTTTGGTCTCCAACAAATATTCATGTGATCAAACTGAAACTTTATACTGTTGCACTGACATTTCTTTACCCTTCTTCCCTGCAGCCACAACCACTATCCTCTTTGGCAGCAAAGTGTTGAGAGCTAATCTCATAAGATGACTTTGGAACTGGCCATGTCCTTCCATCAAAGGTCGCTTCTGCTCAGCCTTGGAAGTTAGACACGGAGATTTGCCCCATCCTGTAACTAACTTGGTGGTTTGCCCTAGTATCCTGAATCTGTGTTAACCCAGGACCCCAAAACTCTGGTCAGTACTTTGTTGTTTACAGCAAAACCAGATAAAGCTTCAGGGCAGATGCCTGATACCCCAGTTTCCACAGGCCATACCAGGAGGGCCAGCTGTTTGTCTGCAGCTGCCCCAGTTGCATCACAGGAAAAGAACCCTCAATTAGGACATTGAGTTATCAGGCCCACTAGCCCCGCAGGGAACCAACTCATTGCTTGGAATGCCACTGCCTGCCTTGGAGTCAGAGATTAAAACTTCCTGGTTTTTTTAACCCTGCCAGATGCGCCAAGGGCTCCCCGGAGGGGAAAAGGTCTTTATATCCCCAGGATGCCCCCAAGGAGGAACCTGTTCTCTATCTTTATGAGGCCACTATCTCTAACTCTCAAGTCTGGTTTCTTATCCAGTCCTCCAATCAGACAGGGACAAAGCCTTTGGGAGTCCTTTGCTCAGAGCACCCAAATGGTGTGTTAGCTCTGGGAAACACAGAGAAAATTGTCACCTAATCCTCCTCTCCCCTGCAGGACCAGAGGATTTGAGCCTTGCCTTCTGTGAACTGCTTTGGTATGGAACTGGCCCTAGTTCGCTGAGCCCAATCATCCCATACTTTTATAAGTACTTTTGTCCTTACAACCATTTCCCCTTCCCTTTCTGTTCCTTTTGGCATTGTTTGGCTTTTTGACACGGTCTACCCACTTCCCAGACTTGCTGTACTGCTCCTGCTCTCCACCTCAGCCTCTGGAATTATGGGCATACTTTATTAAACTCTTCCTAAATTGTGTAGTTTGCTCAGTTCCACATGCTTTTAGATTGTTTGTTGTTTTTCAAGGTTTCTCTTTGATGTTCCGGACTTGCTTTTTAGACCAGGCTGGCCTCAAACTAACAGAAATTCCCCTTGCCTCTTCCTCCCTTAGTGCTGGGATTACAGGAGTGTGTCACCACGCAGGCTCCATGTGATTTTTGTGCTTTTCTATAGCTACGTGGTTCATACTGGGAATGTAAAACACACACACACACATACACAAACACACACACACACACACACACACACACGAAGACAAACAGACTGGGGTGTAGCTTTTTGCCTAGAATGTTTACTCTTAAGGGGCCTGGGTTTCATCCTCAGCACAGTACTGGGGAGATGGTTAAGCAAAAAATTACAAAATAAAATTTTGCTGGCTAAGCACAAAATGCTGAACCTCAAATATTTAAATCCCTGACTTGAATCCTCTACACTTAGTCCAGGTTGGTGGCCTGCATGATAAGAGGGACTGATACACTGACCCACTGCTGGCTACCTTGCACAACACAGGTGCTGTACTATTCCAAGTCTAAAGAGGTTCCTGGTTTTCAAGTCCACCTTTCCTCCTCTAGAAAGCTATATTTGCCAGGGTTGCCTCTCTACAGTGAACCCTGAGTCTGTTCATCCACACTTACCTGTCCTGGGAACCCTGATTCTCAATTATTGGAAATAATGTGTTTTGTCAGCAGGGAAATGTGTTAATAGTGCACTTAAAATTAGTTAGGACTATACCTAAGTGTGCAAATCTGTAATGTTGATAAGTGTGTTAAGAATATATGTATTCTTAACTTAGGCATGGTGGCACATGCCTTTAATCCCAGCATAGGTAGGTGATCTCTGTGAATTTAAGGGCAGCCTGGTCTACAAGTTGAATCCCAGAAGCCAGGGCTTGATACACAGAGAAACCCTCTGCCAGAAAATCAAGACAAACAAACAAAAAAAGTATATATTTTTAAAAGCCAAATACATTTTTGTTGTTAAAATACATGTTCATGGATTTAAAAAAAAGCAAATAATTTCAGGAAAAAAATCTTTCTCTCTCTCTCATTCTCTTTTTCTCTCTTTATTTTTTTGTTTTTGTTTTTGTTTTGTTTTTTGAGACAAAAGTTTCTGTGTATAGCCCTGGTTGTCCTGGAACTTGCTTTGTAGACTAGGCTGGCTTCAAACTCACATAGATCTACTTGCCTTTGCTTCCCAAGTGCTGGGATTAAAGGTATGTGCTACCCTCCCAGCTAAAAGTTTCTTTAAGCATGGTGAATGGGATATAAAGACCCTTCAGTTGTACCTGAAATCTACTAGTTCTTAAAAACATGTGAAGCAGAGGCTAGGCTGGTATTTAGCTCAGTTGGTAGAGTACTTGCTTAGCATGAACAAAACCCTGGATTCAGTTCACAATACCATATAATCGGCCTAGAGGTAAACACCTGTAATCCCAGAGCTCTGGGGGTGAAGCAGGAAGACCAATTCAAGTGTATATTTTTTTAATTACTTTATTTTATGTGTATGGATGTTTTAACTTAACATATATCTCTGTCTATCTATGTATCTATGTATCTATCTATGTATCTATGTATCTATGTATCTATCTATGTATCTATCTATCTATCTATCTATCTATCTATCTATCTATCTATCTATCTATCTATCTATCTACCTTCTGCCTAGGGATGCCCAAAGAAGGGCATGTTACCTGAAACTAGAATTACAGTTGGTTGTGAGCCACCATGTGGAAGCTAGGAAGTGAATCCATGCTTTGTCTTTTTATTGGGTGGGAGAGGTGGTGGGGAGGGTAACAGCGGTGGGGATCACATGTGGGGAGAGCAGGGGGTGGGTGGGATGGGGGAGGACTGGGAGAGAGAATGGAAATCAGAGTGGGGGAGTGTCTCTGGGACAAGAGAGGCTCCAAGGAGTCTATGGGGATGACCTAGTTGAGACTCCTAGCAGCAGGGAGTTAAGGAGCCTGAAGTTGTCTCACCTCCTGTAGCCAGGTGGGACTTCCAGTGGAGAGAAGAGGACACCAACCCATCTATAAAAACCTTCTACCCAAAATTTGTCTTGCCTGTACGAAGTGTAGGAATAAAGATGGAACAGCAAACCATTTGCTATTGAGGGAATAGCAAACCAATGACTGGCCTAATTTGAGAGTCACACCATGGGAGAGAGCCAACCCCTGACACTATTAATGATACTCTGCTATGCTTGCAGACAGGACCATAGCATAATGTCCTCTGAGAGGCTTCATCCAGCAGCCAATGGAAACAGATGCAAAGACTCACAGCCAAACAATAGGTCAAGTTCTGGGAGTTCTGTGGAGGAGTGGGAGGAATGATAGAGGGGCCAAGGACACCACAAGAAAACCTATAGAGTAAACTGAACTGGGTTCAAGCACCATCACAGAGACTGAACCACCAACCAAAAAGCATGTACAGGTTGGCCTTAGATCCTACACATATGTAACAGATGTACATATGTGAGACAAGAGTTTCTGTGTATAGCCCTGGCTGTCCTGTGTACATATGTACATATGTAACAGATGTACAGCCAAGTCAACATTTCAGTGCCCTAACAATGGGAGTAGGGGCTATCTCTGACTCTGTTGCCTGCTTCTTTTTTCTTAGCTGGACTGTTTTGTCAGGCCTCAGTGGGAGAGGATACATTTAGTCCTGCTGTGACTTGAAATGTCAGGGTAGGTTGGTACCCCTTCGGGGCCTCCTCTACTATGAGATGGAGAGAGCAGGGGTTGGAGAGAGGGAGCATGAAGGTGGGACTGGAAGGAGAGGAGGGAGAGGGCTGGGATCAGGATATAAAGTGATTAAATAAATAAACAAATGAAAAACTTTCTTTTTTTGGTATAAATATAATTAAAATTTTTTATTCACTTTACATCCTGGTTGTAGCCCCATCCCTTCTCCCCTTCAGTCCCATGTTTCCTCCCTGTCCCTCCTTCCTTCCCTATTCCTAAGAAAAGGTGAGCTCCCTTTTCCTTCCACCACAGCTCATCAAGTTGCATTAGGACTGAGCATGTCTTCTTTCCCTGTCACCTGGCAAGGTGGTGCTACCAGGAGAAAAGAGAAAATGAGAGTGAGGACATCTCTGTGACAAGCTGGAGACCTAAGTCAGGGAAGGCTCCCAGGAGGATATGAGAAACACTGAAGCACAGACTGTTAGTAGCAGAGGCTGTTGAGACTGAAGAGGACACACATGAACTAGTCTAGTCTCCTAGTGGAGGGAGGGAAACCCCAGCACACCCACAAAAACTTTGATTCCAAATTTACACTGCCTACAAAATGTGCAGGGATAAAGATAGAGAAGATAGAGCAGAGACTGAGGAAATGCCCAATGAATGCCTGGCTCAAACAAAGACCTACCCTATGGGAGAGTAGCAACACCTGACACTATGAAAGATGCTCTGCCTAACTTGCAAATAGTCCTTTGAGAGGCTCTACCCAGCAGCACCTCAAAACAGATGCTGAGACTCATAGCCAAACACTGGGTGGTGCTTAGGGAATCTTGTGGAAAAGTGGGAGGAAAGAGAAAAGGACATGGAAGTTACAGAATCTCCACAAGAAGACCAACAGAGCCAACTAACCTGGGCCCAGAGGTACTGGTGGAGACTGAAACATTAACCAAGGATCACAGGTGAACTGAACCAAGGACTTCTACAAAGATGTAGCAGATAGACAGCTTAGAATTCATGTGGGTCCTCTAGTAAAGGAAGTGGGACCACATGACACATGGACTCTCTGACAGCTTTTTTTTTTTTTTCAAAAACCTTTCAAATAGTATATTTACCTGGATTTTTCATCAAAATAGATATATTTCTCAGAAAAAAAAGTAGGACAAAAGGCAATCCACAAAGAAAGAAAAATGAGAAAAAAATAAATAAAAAGAATTGAACCCAGGTCTGTTGGAAGAGCTTAACAGATTATCTCCCTCTCCAGCCCATCAAGTGCATCCTTTACGTAGGGACTTTGAGGACAGGAGTCTCCTTCAGCATTTGTATGTGTTAGAAGTGAAGAAATCACTGGGAGTGGTGACACAAGCCTGTAATCCCAGTACTCTGGGAGGCAGAGGCAGGCATATCTTTGTGAGTTCTAGGCTGGCCTGGTGTACAAAGAAAGTCCAGGACGGCCAAGACCACACAGAGCAACCCTGTCTTGAAAAACCAAAAGAAGAAGAAGAAGAAGAAGAAGAAGAAGAAGAAGAAGAAGAAGAAGCCAAAGCTTTAACATGTATCAAGTTTGCATATTGATTAGTTTGGTTATTACTTTGTTTTTTATGCATAGTTTGTACTTGGAAATCTTCTATTATTTAAAGCCAGTTAAAAAGCCTAAAGTACTACTGTAAATCAATGAAACACATAATAGTAAATCTACAAGTTGAAGAAACACCCTGTAACCTTTAAAAATCACCACAACAAAGAATTGAGAGGAAAAACCCAAGACACATTTTTTTTTTTTTCAAGATAGGGTTTCTATGTGTAGACCTGGCTGTCCTGGACTACTTTTGTAGACCAGAACGGCCTCAAACTCACAGAGATACATCTTCCTCTGCCTCTGGAGTGCTGGAATTTTTAATTGTGTTTGCCACTATACCCATCTTCCTTCCTCCCCCACCCCCACAAGATATATTTGATATGAAAAGAACATTAAAAAACAATGGCATGGAAATACATTTTGTTTTGGAAACACACACATTCAGTTTCTTTTGGAGTATCACATACATGAATTCAGGTTATTCAACTTGGCTACAGTTGAGTTATGTCAAACATCTTTTTAATTCTGTATAAGTTTACAATGAGCATCTATAGTCATATCATTAGAACAAAACAGTCTAATGAACAATTTGTGTCAGAATGAATTCATCAATTAAGAGAAGTGCTCAATTTTACTCCAAATAAGTTATATGTATTTGCTACTGTATTTGATGGTGTTCTGCCACCCCATGGCCAAATGGAAGAACACTTTATGAATGTAGAATAATTGAAATTTTTTTCTCATTACTACTGTTGAGTGTGGTTAGACTGCCACCTAGTGGACACAAATTTTTTAGAGGCCTAAAAAGTTTTACTTTTTTTTATTGCTACATTTTTAATGTACATGCATACATAAATATTTCTAACAGGAACTCAATGAAGATACCTGATAAAACAGGATCAGATGAATGAGGGGAGGTCCCCCCCTATCAGTGGACTTGGAAAGGGGCACAGTGGTGATGAGGGAGGGAGGGACTGGGAGGGAATGAGGGTTCGGGGCACGGCTTGGATACAGAATTAATAAAATGTAACTGATAAAAATAAAATTAAAAAAGGAAAAAAAAAGAAAAAAACATATATATACATACATAACATTTATGTATTTATAATATAAGAATACATGAGTATTATAGAATACATGAATATAGCATATAAATATGTATGTGTTCTATTTACACGTAAATACATAATACATAAATATAACCTTGTAAATACATAAATATAGCCTTCTCCATTTGTTTAAAGTTATCTGTATGTATTTTGATTGGTTGTGGTTTTCTGTAATTTTCTCTGCCTGCTGCAAAGCGGAATTTCCTTGATGAAGGCTAAGGAATATATTTACTTATCTGTTGGTATAGGATAAATGTTTATAGGTTGTTGTTAGGGATTATTCGAGTTTAGTAAAGTAGTGGTTGTATTTTTTTCTCCAATATCTATGGACCTATCTTCACCAGCACTGAATTGTTGGCTAAGTTATGTAAGAACACTTTATGAACATAAAATAATTGAAATTATCATTATTTTGTTTCTACTTTATATAATGGGCTTATGATTACATCATTAAGACCAATGTAAGAATAGAGATATTAATGTAAGTGATAAACAGATATGTTCTTTATATACTGATAAAGATATCATCTATTGTTTTTGTTCCTTAATTTTACAAAATCAACTACAAATGGATCAAACATCTTAACAGAAGACTTGAAACTCTGAGCCGGGCATAGTGGCACACTCCTTTTAATCCCAGCACTCAGGAGGCAGAGGCAGGTGGATCTCTGTGAGTTCGAGGCAAGCCTGATCTGCAGAGAGTGTTTGAGGACAGCCAGAGCTATTACAGAAAGAAACCCTGTTTCGACACCCTCTCACCCCCCCCCCCAAAAAAAGAAGACTCAAAACTCCAAGTCTGTGAGAGAAATAGTAAAGAAAAACCTTTGGGATCTAGGCATAAGGAAGGACTTTCTGAATAGAAATCCAGTTCCTCAGAAAACAATACCAACAGTCAACAGATAAGAACTCATGAAATTTAAAATCCTCTGAACCATGAAGGATACAGTTAATTGAAAGAAGAGATGCCTATACAATTGGAGAAAAGATTTGCCAACTATATGTCTAATAGAGCATGAATATTCAGAATGTACAAAGAATTCATAAAACTTAAACATAAGAAAACAAACATCCCAATAAAAAAATGAGTTCAAGAACTGAACAGAGAGTCATCAGAAAAAGAAATACAAATGACCAATAAATATATTTTAAAAGCTTTCAATGTCTTTAGTCATTGGTGAAATATCAAAATTATTTTGATATCCCATTTCACCCCAATCAGAATGACTATTATCAAGAAAATAAATGACAAAACAAAGTGGTCAAAGAAGTGAGAAAAGAGAAACTGATACTGAAAATGTAAACTGGTTCTTCCCTATGGAAATAAATGTGCGAGTTTTACAGAAAAAAAAAATAGAATTACTGTATATCCAAGCTGCATTATTCCTTGATGTGTGCACAAAGGTGTTTTTATTCCACCACAAATATTTATTGCATCTCTATTCACAAGAGCTAGAAAATTGAATCAGCCAAAATTCACATCAGCTGAGGAGTGGATAAAGAAAATATAGTTCAACCTCCAAGAATTCTATGCAAAGTTAAAGAAAAAGAAATGATAAAATTTGCAGGAAAGTGGATGGAAGTGGAAAATATATTAAGAGAGGTGACTCAGGTTCAGAAAGTCAAATACTTCATGTTCTCTTTTGTATGTTCATACAGTTTTCTATTCTTATATATGTACATGTATGTGAAAGTCACTATGTGTAGAACCTAGGAATTCAGAAAGGGGCTCACTAGAGTGGCAAAAAGAACATTAAGGGAGAGCAGTGAGGAGGGTAATAGAACTGAAGTGATATGAAAGTAGAATAAGGAATACTGGAGGAGAAGGTTTTGAGTAGGATGTGAGATAAGAAGATGGGGAAAAGAAGATGATATAAGAATCCTGCTCTTAAAAAAAAAGAATCCTGCTCTTTGCATGATTATTGGAAAATTAGGCTAAATGTTAAAATTAATAATGCTCATTAGATAAAATTTAGAGAAATCATGAAAGTAGGCCCATGCCCATTATACCAGCATGGTCAGTCTATAACAAGAGAATCATGCATTTGAGGTCAGCCTGGGCTATACAGAATGACCTTATCTCAGAAAAGAAAGAGAAACTCACCCTATTTCACTGAGTCATACCATTATCAATAATCTCAATTACTTCTTTGAGGGAATACTTGGACCAGAGCTCAGAAGACAATTATTCTGTTATTGGGATGCTAACCTTAGACCCTCTTTTGATATTTGATTTTTGCTTTGTTTTCAAAACATATATTCCAGCTTCTTTATTATTGCAAATAGCTAGGTTCTTCGTTCATAGTCAAATAGCATGTGTTGGGTGCTGTGATGATTAATGCTGGTTGTCAACTTCACTGGATCTAGAATCAATTAAAATGCAAGTTGTTTGATGCTCTTTGGGTGGATGACACCTAAATGAACATTGGTACAAAGTCCCAATTTATTTCTAATATCAGAGATCAGACCTCTACTCTTGCCTGATGCGTCTAAAACAAAAAGGGGGAACTGTAGAGAGCTGCGTAATGCCATGCCTTAAAGATGGAGCTGGTTTCTGCCTTCCACCTTCCCGATGGTGAGGGCTCTCTGTCACAAACAACTCCATATTTGGCTAAGCCTGAGGATCTGGCTTGCTTCCGTGTATGGGGACCTATCTGCATTGCCCACGAGGCACGCTGGGGTTGGCTACCCAGAGGCTATTTAAGCTGTGGGCTGGCTTTCCCCAGGGTCAGAAGATTGTTCAAGGTTCCTGAATAAACTGCATTGAGAAGAAAAAAAAATGCAAGTTGCTAGGCACTTCGTTTCTGTGACTCTCTCTCTCTCTCTCTCTCTCTCTCTCTCTCTCTCTCTCTCTCTCTGTGTGTGTGTGTGTGTGTGTGTGTGTCTGGGGCCAGGTTTCTCTGGATGTACACTATGTAGACAAAGCTGCCTCAGACTCAGAGATCCCCTTTACTCTGCCTCCTGGTTGCTGGAGTTAAAGGCACTTGCTACCATACTTGGTTGAGATTTCCTTTTTAATACAAAAATTAAGCTTTATTATAATTTTACATGTATGGATGTTTTGCCTGAGAGTATGTTTGTGTAGTGCCTGCAGAGTCCAAAAGAGGACACAAAATCCTCTGGGGCTGTAGTTACAGATATCTGTGAGCTTCTATGTGGTGTAGAACCCAGGTCTTCTAGATAAGCAGCTATTACTCTTAACTGCTGACCCGTCTTTCCAACCCCTACTTTTGTTGTTGTTTTCTTGTTTGTTTCGTTTGCTTTTTTAATTTTAATTTTAATATTTTTTACATTTATTTATTATATATCTTGATTGAAGCCCCCTCCCTCATCTACCCTCAGCCTCACACTTCCTTCCCTCTTTACTACTATTTCCTTTCCCTAGTCCACTGAAAGAGGGAGTTCTCCTCTGCCATCTTTCCAAAGCTTATCAAGTCTCATCAGGACCGCCTGGATCCTCTTCCTCTGTGGCCTATTAAGGACTCACTACCAGAGGCTAGTGATTAAAGTGCAGTCTACCATGTTCACAACAGAGGAAGTCCCTGATCCCCTTACATGGGAACCTACATTGAGACTGAGCTGTTACTTGGTTACATCTGAGCAGGGGGTCTAGGACATTTGCTCAACTATGTTCATAGCAAATTTATTTGTGATAACCAGAATCAGGAAACAACCTAGATGTCTCTCAGTGGAAGAACGGATACAAAAATTGTGGCACATTTACACAATAGAATAAGACACAGTTATTAAAAACAAGGAACTCATTTGCAGGCAAATGTATGGAACTAGAAAATATCATGCTGAGTAAGGTAACCCAGAAACAGAAAGACACGCATGGTATACACTCACATATAAGTGGATATTAGCCGTGGAATACAGGATAGCCACATTAAAATCTACAGACCTAAAGAAGGTCAACCTTAAGGAGGACCTCAGGGAGGATGCTTAAATCACGTTCAGAATGGCAAACAGGACAGACACCAGAAGTGGTGGAAGAGAGGAAACAGGATGGGAGCCTACTACAGAGGATCCTCTAAAAGGCTGCACCCAACAGGAGATGAAAGCAGATGCTGAGACTCACAGACAAACTTTGGGCTGAACACAGGGAGTCTTATGGAAAAAGTGGGAGGGGATAGAAGAACTCAGAAGGAACAGAAGCCCCACAAGGATACCAACAAAGGTAGTTCTGCGGAGACTGATGCACCAAACAAGGCCCATGCATGGAGAGTTTTCTGTTTGTTTGTTTTTTCAAGACAGGGTTTCTATGTGTATCTTTAGATGTCCTGGACTCAATTTGTAGACCAGGCTGGCCTCCAACTCACAGAGATCTGCCTGCCTCTGCCTCTTTGAGTGCTGAGATTACAGTCCAGCGCCACTACACCAGATTCACCAACCCCAACTTTCTTGATCAGATTATTTGAAGAAAGAATACCCATCCTAAATGTCGGTGGCAACTTCTGGTGGCAATCTGGATAAAGGGATGCAGAAAACTTTGGTGTTTGCCTGCTTCTTGTCTGTACTTTTGCTGGCAAGTCTTTTTATTGTGTTGCTGCAATATTCCATTTTTTTAATGATAAAATAGCTCCTTTGTGGTTTCAATGTAAACTGAAGACCAGCAGCTCTCCAGGAATCCTCTAGGCCTTTAGTGACCGACTGGAACTCCTGAGACACTAGCTTTGTGTACTCAGTAATTACCAGATTCTATTCCTCTCCAGGGTGAGATAGCTATTGTTGAGCTACCCAGTCTATATCCTGTAAATCAACTTAATACATGCTGCTCATATATACATATGCATACACACACACTCTTATTCTCGCAGTTCTGTTCCATTAGAGAACCCTGTCTAATACAAATGCTTTAGAAACGTTTATTCTTCTCCTTCATTTCATTCTCCACTCCTTCTTCTTTACTAGCATAAAACATTTTATGTATTTATCCCAGTAAACTTGTGTAACTACTTCTATAACATAAATTCCTAACAGGCTCTTTAATATATTATAGTTTGGTATATGCTTTCTTCATTATTAACTAGAAATCCATAAAATTAACAATATTAAAACATGGAAAAATTCTTGTCACATAATCACCAATATAGAATACTATTTACTAATTTAAAAAATCCAGCTGGGACCTGCAAAGAAGAGCCAACATCAATATTCTTTAAATTATGTGACAAAATAGAAACAGAAGGAATATTGCCAAACTCATTCTATGAAGCAACAGTCACCTTGATACTTAACCTCACAAAGACCCAACAAAGAAAGAGAATTCCAGGCCAATCTCCCTTATGAACATTGATGCCAAAATACTCAACAAAATATTCATAAAAACAAATCCTAGAATATGTCAAAGATATTATCCACTATGACCAAGAAGGCTTCATCCTAGGTATGAAGGTGTGGTTCAGTATATGGAAATCCATCTATGTAATCCACCACATAAGCAAACTGAAAGAAAATAACCACATCATAATCTTCTTAGATGCTGAAAAAGCATTTGACAAAAATCCAACATCCATTCATGGCTAACGTCCTGGAGAGGCCAAGGATATAAGGCCCTTACCTAAACATGATAAAGGCAATATACAGCAAGCTATAGCCAACGTCAAACCAAATGGAGAGAAACTTAAACCAATCCCACTGAAATCAGGGACAGGGCAAGGCTGCTCACTCTCTCCATATCTCTTCAACATAGTTCTTGAAATCCTTGCTAGAACAATAATTAAAGAGACAAAGGGGGTTCAAATCAGAAAGGAAGAAGTCAAACTATCACTATTTGCAGATGATATGATATTATACATGAGTGACCCTCAAAATTCTACCAGGGAAATGCTACAACTGATCAACACCTTCATCAAAGTGGCTGGATAAAAAATTAACTCAAAAAAAATCAGTAGCCCTCCTGTATACAAAAGACAAAGGGGCTGAGAAAGAAACTAGGGAAATACCCTTAACAATAATCACAAATAACGTAAAGTACCTTGGTGTGATTCTAACCAAGCAAGTTAAAGACTTGTATGAAAAAAAAAAAAAAAAAAAAAAAAACAAACCCTTCAAGTCTTTGAAAAAAGAAATAGAAGAAGATATCAGAAGATGGAAAGAACTCCCATGCTTATGGCTTGGCAGGATTAACACTGTAAAAACGGCCGTCCTGCAAAAAATAATCTATGGATTCAATGCAATTCCCTTCAAATAACCAACACAATTCTTTACAGACCATGAAAGAAAAATGCTCAACTTCATATGGAATAACAAGAAACAGAGAATAGCTAAAACAATCCTCTGCAATAAAAGATCTGGAGTTATCTCCATCCCTAATCTCAAGCTGTACTGTAGAACAACAAAACTAAAACCTGCGTGGTACGGGTGTAGAAACTGACCGGTGGATCAGTGGAATCGAATAGAAGACCCTGAAATAAACTCACACACTTATGGACACCTGATTTTTGAAAAAGATGCCAAAACCATACAATGGAAATACATAGCATCTTCAACAAATGGTGCTGCTCTAAGTGGATGTCTACATGTAGAAAAATGCAAATAGATCCATACATATCAAGCTGCACAAAACTAAAGTCCAAGTGGATCAAAGACAATCAACATAAAACCAGATACACTACATCTGTTAGAAGAAAAAGTGGGGAAGAGCCTTGAACTCATTGGAACAGAAGACAACTTCCTGAACAGAACACCAACAGTAGAAGCTTTACGAGCAACAATCAATAAATGGGGCCTCATGAAACTGAAAAGCTTCTGTAAAGCAAAGGTCACTGCCATCAGAACAAAACAACAGCCTATAGACTGGGAAAGGATCTGCATTAATCCTAAATCTGAGAGGAAAATATCCAGAATATATAAAGGACTCAAGATGTTAAACAGCAACGAATCAAGTAATCCAATTAAAAAAATGGGGTACAGAACTAAAAGGAATTCTCAATAGAGGAATATCGAATGGCTGAAAAACAATTAAAGAAATGCTCAACGTTCTTAGTCATCAGGAAAATGCAAATTAAAACAACCCTGACATTTCACCTCACACCCATCAGAAAGGCTAAGATGAAAAACTCAAGTGACAACACATGCTGGAGAAGTTGTGGAGAAAAGGGAACTCTCCTCCACTGCTGGTGGGAATGTAAACTTGTACAATCTCTTGGGAAATCAATCTGGCACTTTCTCAGACAATTAGGAATACTGCTACCTCAAGATACAGCTATACCACTCTTAAGCATATATCCAAAATATGCTCGAATATACAAGGACATTTGCTCAACCATGTTCTTTGCAGCTTTATTTGTAATAGCCAGAAGCTGGAAACAACCCAGATGTCCCTCACTTGAGAAATGGATACAGAAATTGTGGTACATTTACACAATGGAATATTATTCAGCAAAAAACAAACAAACAAAAAAAAACAAAAAAACAAACAAAAAAACCCCAAAAAAACAAACAAAAAACCCAAAAAACAAAACAAAACAAAGTGAATAATCTATAATTAATAAAAATAAAAATTAAAAAATATTCAAGTGACAACACATGCTGGAAAGGATATGGAGAAAAGGGAATCTTCCTCCATTGCCGGTGGGAATGTAATCTTGTACAACCACTTTGGAAATCAACATTGTGCTTTCTCAGACAATTAGGAATAGCACTACCTCAAGATTCAACAATACCACTCCTAGGCATATATTCAAAATATGCTCAAGTACACTTGCTCAACCATGTTCATAGCAGCTTTATTCATAAGAGCCAGAAGCTGGAAACAACCCAGATGCCCCTCAACTAAGGAATGGATACAGAAATTTTGGAAATTCACACAATGGAATACTACCCAGCAATTAAAAATCATGAAATTTGCAGGCAAATGGTGGGAACTAGAAAATATCATCTTGAGTGAGATATCCCAGAAGCAGAAAGACACACATGGTATATACTCACTTAAAAGTGGATATTAGATATGTAATATAGGATAAACATACTAAAATCTGTATACTTAAAGAAGCTAAGCAAGAAGGAGGACCCAGGGTAAGATGCTCAGTCCTCAGTCAGAAAGACAAACAGGATGTACAATGGAAGAAGAGAGAAAACAAGGAACAAGATAGGGGCCTACCACAGAGTGCCTCTGAAAGACTCTAATCAGCAGGATATCAAAGCAGATGCTGAAACTCAAAGCCAAACTTTGGGCAGAATTCAGGGAATCTTATGAAAGAAGGGGGAGATAGAAAGACCTGGAGGGGACAGGAGCTCCAAAAGAAGAAAAACAGAACCAAAAAAAGATGGGCACAGGAGTCTTTTCTGAGAAAGATACTCCAACCAAGATCCATGCATGGAGATTACCTAGAACCCATGCACAGATGTTGCCCATGGTAGCCCAGTCTCTGAATGGGTCTCTAGGATGGGGAACAGAGGCTGTCTGACTTGAACTCAGTGGGTGGCTCTTTTATCACATCCCCCTGAGCTGGGGGCAGGCTTACCAGGCCACAGAGGAATACAATGTAGACAGTCCTGATGAGACGTGACAAACTAGGGTCAGATGAAAGGAGAGGAGGACTGGGGAAAGGGCATGGGGGGGAGAAGAGGGAGAGGGGCAGCATGGGAGGGGATGAGGGAGGCAGCTACAGCTAGGATACTAAATAAATAAATTGTAATAAATAGAATATAAAAAAATTGAAAAAAAAAGAAAACCAGACACACTGAATCTGTTAGAAAAAGTGGGGAAGAGCCTAGAACTCATTGGCACAGGAGACAACTTCCTGAACAGAACACCAACAGCACAGGCTCTAATATCAACAGTCAATAAATGGCACCTCATGAAACTGAAAAGCTTCTGTAAAGCAAATGACACTGTCTTCAAAACAAAAGGACTGCCTACAGACTGGGAAAGAATCTTCACCAATTCTATATCTGATAGATATACCTAATATCCACAGTATATAAAGATATCAAGAAGTTAAAAGCAACAAATCAAGTAATCTACTTATAAAATGGTGTACAGAGATAAACAGAGAACTCTCAACAGAGGAATTTCAAATGGCGGGGAGAAACACTTAAAGAAATTCTCAAAATCCTTAGTTATCAGGGAAATGCAAATCAAAACAACCCTGAGATTTCACTTTACACTCATCAGAATGGCTAAGATCAAAAACTCCAGTGGGATACAAAGTGAGTATATTATAATAAATAAATAAAAGTCATATATTTAATTAATTTATTTTATTAATTACAGTTTATTCACTTTGTATCTCAACTGTAGCCCCTTTCTCATTCCCTCTCAATCCCACCCTTCTTCCCTCATCTCTTCTGATGCCCCTCTTGAAGTCTACTGATAAAGGAGGTCCTCCTCCCCTTCCATCTAACCCAAGACTATCAGGTCTCATCAACATTGGCTACATTGTCTTCCTCTGTGGCCTGGTAAGGCTGCACCACCCTCAGAGGGAGGTGATCAAAGAGCAAGCCACTGAGTTCATGTCAGAGACAGTCCTTGTTCCAAATACTAGGGAACCCACTTGGAGACTGAGCTGCCATGGGCTACATCTGTGCAGGGATTTTGGTTATCTTTTTTTTTTCTTCTCAGTGCAGTTTATTCAGGAACCTTGAACAATCTTCTGACCCTGGGGAAAGCC
>REGO01000982.1:5173-31986 GCA_010120015.1 Rhombomys opimus
TTTTTTACTGCTCTAATTTTCCAAGTAACTTTTTAGCTTTTGAGCTTTTGAGATTCCTTTTTGTTTACCCTTATTCCTTGCTCCTTGAGGGACTCCTTCAGTCCCTGTAATAATAAATCTTGTCTACTCAAATCTTGTCCCATAATTCGTCGTTCTGACTTACCTCTCGGGTCAAGCTCACAGACAGACGGCTCGTTGGAGATCTCTCTTGTAGTTTTAGTTCCCAGTGGAAACGCTGAATCCTTGTGTATTTTAGTGGCCACTTTGAAGAAAGATGTTAGATCCAGATCTCTATACCCTTAGGCCACGTTGGACACCAGATATGCCCCGACCCTCAGGGCTTCAACGGGGTTTCTAAGGTGGAGAGATTGGAAGGAATGGGGGGAGTAGGGACAGGAGACACAGGAATGAAAGCCAAGTCTGTTTTTCTGATCAAGGCTTCCATTTATTAGAAATTTTTCCCCAACTTATATAGGGAGAAGGCAGGAAAGGGGGAAGGTTAATCTACTGCTGCAGGAAATTGGAAGAGTGATTTCATGGGTTAAATATTGTACCTGCAAGATACCATAAGAATGTTCTCTTAAGATATCTTACAGATGCTCTAACAAACGGATGTCCTCACAATCTATCACCCATGATTTAGGGTCTTAGATAACTCTTTCACTAAATAGCTTTAGGTCTCCACTAAATGACCTTTGCTATCTACTTGGCTTTGGCTTCAGTAAGTACCTTTGTCTCCACTAGATAGCTTTGACTTTGGCTTCCATAGATAACTTTGGCTCCTGGCATTCCTTCAGATGATAAACACCTTCAGCAATGTGGCTGGATACATAATGAACTAAAAACAAAACGAAACAAGACAAAATAAAACAAATAGCAAATATCCCTCCTGTATAAAAATGACAAAAGGGCTGAGAAAAAAATTAGGGAAACAACACACATTACAACATCCAGAAATAACATGAAGTACTTTGGTATGAAACTAACCAAGCATGTGAAAGACCTATATGAAAAACAAACAAACAAACAAAAAACAAAGCTTCAAGTCTCTGAAGAAAGAAATTGAAAAAGATATCAGAAGTTGGAAAGATATCCCATGCTCATGGATCCATAGGATTAACATAGGGAAAATGATCACTATACCAAAAGCAATCTTCTTAGTCAATGTAATTCCCTTCAAAATACTGACACAATTCTTACAGAACTTGAAAGAACAATTCTATGTTTCTTATGGAAAAACAAACAACAACAACAACAACAAACAGAATTGCTAAAACAATCCTGTAAAATAACAGATCTTCTGGAGGTATCTTCATCCCTTAACTCAAGCTGTGCTATAGAAAAACAGTAATAAAAACAGTATGATACTGGCATGGAAACAGAATGGCTGATCAATGGAACTGAACAAAAGACCCAGAAATAAACCCACACACCTACAGTACTTGATTTTTGACAAAGAAGCCAAAACCATACAATGGAAAAAAGACAGCATATTCAACAAGTGGTGCTGCTCTAACTGTATGTCTATATGCAGAAAATTACAAAGCGATCCATATTTATCACTCTGAACAAAACTAAAGTCTAGGCAGATCAAAGACCTCAATATGAACCCTGACACTAACCATTTTAGAAGAAAAAGTAGGGGAGAACCTTGAACTCATTTGCAAAGGAAACATCTTCATGAACAGAACACCAACAGGGTAGATCAACATTCAATGACTGGGATCTTATTAAACTGAAAAGCTTCTGTAAAGCAAAGGACACTGTCCTCAGAACAAAAGGACAGCCTACAGATTGTGAAAGGATCTTCACCAATCCTATATCTGACAGAGGGCTAATATCCATAATAATAGTAATATCTGGAAAGAACTCAATAAGTTAAAAAGCTACAAGTCAAGTAATCCAGTTAAAAAATGGGGTTGAGAGAAAAACACTTAAAGAAATGTTCAAAGTCCTTAGTCATCAAGGAGGTGCAAGTCAATATGACCCTGAGATTTTACCTTACACCCATCATAATGGCTAAAATAAAAAACTCAATTTACAACACATGCTGGATAGGATGTGGAGAAAGGGGAACTCTCCTCCATTGTTAGTGGGAATGTCAACTTGTACAACCACTTCTGAAATCAATCTGTTGTTTCCTCACAAATTTAGGAATAGTGCTACCTTAAGATCCACCTCTACTACTACTAGGTATATATCCAAAACATACCCAACTATAGAACAAGGACTTTTGCTCAACCATGTTCATAGGAACTCTATTTGTAATACTAAGAATTTGGAAACAACCTGGATGTCCCTCAATGGATATCCAGATATTGTCGATACAAGATTGTGGTCCATTTACACAATGGAACACTGCTCAGCTTTTAAAAACAAGGAAATCATGACATTTTCAGGCAAATGGTGAGAACTACAAAAGAACTTCTTGAGTAAGGTAACCCAGAAGCACAAAGGCACACATGGTATGTACTCACTCATAAGCAGATACTAACCATATATTATAGGATAAACATACTAATAACTAAACAACAAGTATGCCTCTCCCTAAGTCCACTTCCGATTGATTAGTTTCTTCCTCTTGATTAGTTTCTTTAGGTATACATATTTTAGTAGGTTTATCCTATATTATATCTCTATATGAGTGAGTAAATACTGTGTGTGTCTTTTTGCTTCTGGGACAACTCACTCAGGATGATCCTTTCCAACTCCCACCATTTACCTGCAAACTTCATGATTTCCTTGTTTTTTATTGCTGAGTAGTATTCCATTGTGTAGATAGACCATACTTTCTATATCCATTCCTCAGTTGAGGGGCATTTTGGTTGTTTCCAGCTTCTGGCTATTACAAATAGAGCTGATACAAACATGGTTGAGCAAATGTCTTTTTTGTGTACTTGAGCCTCTTTTTGAAATATGCCTAGAAGTGGTATAGCTGGATCTTGAGGAAGCACTATTGCTTCCTGTGCTAGTTGTCTGAGAACTGATTGATTTCCAGAGTGGTTGTACAAGTTTACATTCCCACCAGCATTGGAGGAGGGTTCCCCTTTCTCCACAACCTCTCCAGCATGTGTTGTCCATTATTGTGTTATTTTAATTTTATTTTTTATTTAATTAATTTTATTTTGATTAATTACTGTTTTTCACTTGTATCTCCCCTGTACCTATTCTTAGCCATTTATCTTCAATTAAGGCTGTTCCTATCTCTCCAGATGGCAGTTGAGGCCTAATGTCTCTTTCTTTTCATAGGGGTGGTCACGAGGTCATCTTCTAATAACCATTCTGTAACTAAGTTGTGCCTCAAGACTGGGTTCTTAACTGAATAAGAAAAACATAATAAAGCAATTGTAGGAAAATTACATCAATGTCAATGATTTCTTCTGAAGATAACAGCGAATACTACCCTATTACTTAGTCTATGAAACATTAAGTTATGACTCTAACTGAAAACCTCATCCTTTCAGACACATAAGTCTACAAGGCTTTTATGAGAATAAAAGCTTATAATTTTTTTTCTCTGTTTGCTCCTATACCCTTACATGAACAAAAAATAAAATAACTATTCCTCTCCTCATTTCTTATCTTTCCTCATCTTCCAATGAACAAAAATACAATGTCTTCTTTTAGGATTATTTTCTCCAGGAATTCTTATATTTAGTCACAGTGACTATATGCAGCAATCATAAAAAAAATGTGGTAAAATCACTGCTACAAGAAGTCCATTCATGTGACTTGTATGCCTTTGGAAGTATGTGGAAGAATTGTGGATTAGTTAGGAACCACAAACTTTGAAAATCTTAGAAAGCTGTAACTGGCTATATGAACAGGTGCATAATTCTGTGAAATGTTTAAAAATAAAGAGCTCATGTATTTTCAGAAGTATTATGGATTCTATTGGTCTAGAGGCAGTTCATACCATATTCTGTACAAATATCTCACTCTGGCTCATGTTCTGATATATTTTTTTAACTTTTGTTTAAAAAATGTTATTAATTACATTTTATTCACTTCGTACACCCCTGTGGTATCTTCCCTCCTCCCATCCCAATTCCTCCCATCCCAATTCCTCCCATCCTCCACCATCTGAATGCCTGCCTGTCCCCAAGTCCACTGATAGGGGAGGTCTTGTTTTCCTTCATTCTGATTCTAGTCAATTAGGTCTCATAAGGAGAGGCTGCATTGTCTTTTTCTGGGGCTTGAAAATGCTGTTTCCCCCTCAGGGGGATGTAATTAAAGAGCAGGCCAATCAGTTCAGATCAGAGACAATCCCTGTTCCTATTACAATGGAACCCACTTGGATACTGAACTGCCATAGGCTACATCTGTTCCGGGGTCTTATGTAATCTCCATGCATGGTCCTTGGTTGGAGTATCAGTCTCAAAAAAGACTCCTGTGCTCAGAATTTTTGGTTTTGTTTCTCTTGTTGTGGAGTTCCTGTCCTCTCCAGATCTTACAGTTTCCCACTTCTTTCATAAGATTCCCTGCACTCTGCCCAAAAGTTGCCCATAATTCTCAGCATCTGCATTGATAGTCTGCAGGGCAGAGCCTTTCAGAGGTCCTCTGTGTCAGGTTCCTGACTTGTTCCCTGTTTTCTCCTTCTTCTGATGTCCATCTTCTTTGCCTTTCTGGATAGTCCTCCCTCTTGATTAGTTTCTTTAGGTGTACAGATTTTAGTAGGTTTATCCTATATGATATGTCTATATGAGTGAGTAAAGGTGCTGGTCTAACTAGATGTGTACATGTAGAAAAATGCAAATAGATCCATACTTATCACCCTGAACAAAACTAAAGTCCAAGTGGATCAAAAGACCTCAATATAAAACCAGACATACCAAACGGCTTAGAAGAAAATGTGGGGAAGAGCCTTGAACTCATTGGCACATGAGACAACTTCCTGAACAATACACCAACAGCACAGGCTCTAAGGACAACAATCAACAAATGAAACCTCATGAAACTGAAAAGCTTCTGTAAAGCAAAGGACACTGTTGTCACAACAAAACGACTGCCTACAGATTGGGAAAGGATCTTCACCAACCCTATATCTGACAGAGGAATAATATCCAATAAATATAAAGAACTCAAAAAGTTAAATAGCACCAAATCAAGTAATCCAATTAAAAAATGGAGTACACAGCTTAACAGAGAATTCTCAATAGAGGACTATCATATGGCAGATAAACTCTTAAAGAAATGTTCAATGTCCTTAGTCATAAGGGAAATGCAAATCAAAACGACCCTAAGATTTCACCTTATACCTATCAGAATGGCTAAGATCAAAAACTCAAGTGATAACACATGCTGGAGAGGTTGTGGAGAAAGGAGAACCTTCCTCCACTGCTGGTGGGAATGTAAACTTATACAACCACTCTAGAAATCAATCTGTTGCTTCCTCAGACAACTAGGAATAGTGCTTCCTCAAGGTCCAGCTATACTACTCCTAGGCATATACCCAAAAGTGGCTCAAGTACACAATAAAGACATTTGATCAATCATGTTTTTTTAACTTTTATTAATTACACTTTATTCACTTTGTATCCCTCCATAAGTCCCTCCCTCCTCCCCTCCTAATCCCACCTTCCCTCTCCCTTCTTCACTCATCCCCCTCCCCAAGTCTACTGATAAGGGAGGTCCCCCTCTCCTTCCTTCTGATCTTAGTCTATCAGATCTCATTAGAAGTGGCTGCATTGTCATCTTCTGTGGCCTGGTAAGGCTCCTCCCACCTCATAGTCAAGTGATCAAGAGCAGGCCAAACAGTTCATGTCAAAGGCACTCCCTCTTCCAATTACTATGTAACCCACTTGGACACTGAATTGCCATGGGCTACATCTGTGCAGGGGTTGTAGATTATCTACATGCATGGTAGTTGGTTGGATTATGAGTCTCTGGAAAGATCTCTGTGTTCACATTTTCTGGTTCTGTTGCTCTCCTTGTGGAGTTCCTGTCCTCTCCAGATCCTACTATTTCCCACTTCTTACATAAGATTCCATGCACTCTGCCCAAAAGTTGGCCATAACTCTCAGCATCTGCTTGATAGTCTGCACAGCAGAGCCTTTCAGAGACCCTCTGGGGCAGGTTCCTAAATTGTTTCCTGTTTTGTTCTTCTTCTGATCTCCATCCTCATTGCCTTTCGGGATGGGGATTGAACATTTTAGTCAGAGTCCTCCCTCTTAGTTTCTTTAGATGTACAGATTTTAGTAGGTTTATCTTATATGGCTTTATGAGTGAGTATATACTGTGTGTGTCTTTCTGCTTCTGGGAATCATTCTGGCACTTTCTTACACAACTAGAAATAGAGCTTCCTCAAGATCCAGCCATACTACTCCTAGGCGTATATCCAAAAGAGGCTCAAGTACACAATAAGGACATTTGCTCAATCATGTTTGTAGCAGCCTTAATTGTTATAGCCAGAAGCTGGAAACAGCCCAGATGTCCCTCAACTGAAGAATGGATGCAGAAATTGTGGTATATCTACACAGTGGAATATTACTCAGCAATGAGAAATAAGGAAGTCATGAAATTTACAGGTAAATGTTGGGAACTGAAAAGGATCATCCTGAGTAAGCTTTCCCAGAAGCATAAAGACACACATGGTATATACTCACTCATATTCTGATAATTTGAGTAAGAATGAACTCAACAGTAACGGACTAATATATGTTCTTCAGCATAATTGAAGGTAGCCTAATAGTTAGGCTACTGCAAGTTTACTGTTCTCTAAGTGCTTATTCAGAGAGGAAGAGGAGGCAGTAGAACAAAAAGTATGAAAAATGTACAGCTTGGAGAGGAAGATAGTGTGAATAGGTAAAGTGGTAGACATGGCAGGCAAAGTACTGTCATATATCTTTCAATAGCCTTTTGGATCTTTTATACCACAAGCATGAAGATAACTATGAAACTTACAAGAAACAGTAGGAGAAGCTGCAGCTTCCAAATACTACTGTAGGTTGTCTGGGTTAAAAGAGCAGGATCGGTCTCATATCTTAAAATAGTACACCCTATCAACTTGGGTTGGCACCTACCCCTCTATTGCCTTTGGACATCTACACTGTATCTTAGTACATGTGGAAGACACATAACAGACAAAAATGCTCATTTGTTCAACAGTTATTACTTGTCAGGAAAAATTTCTTTAAGCAAAGTAAAGAAACACCCTACTATATAGTGAAGCCACAGCTTCGGTTTTCTCAGTTTAAGATGGATATCTTAACAGCATAGCTTTAAATTCTCCACACATGAACTCTCATTTGTAGTGGTTTCATTTCTTTTTGTGTGTATTAGGTTTTTTGTTTGTTTGTTTGTTTGTTTTACCTTCTGTGAAAAAAGCCTGACAAGAAGCAATACATAAGAAGAAGAATTTATTTTACTCACAGTTTCATGTTACAAAAATCATGTTGGTTGAGGCTCTAGTTGTGGCCAGGGTTTTATAGTACAGCTTGATATAAAAAACAAGCAAGCAAGAAAGGAGAAATTGGATCAAAGTGAGTCTGAAGGCAAGAGGTGCAAAATTCAAAACCTGCAGTTACAAGCCTTATATCTGGAGCTTATTGGAATCATCTGGGATTCACTATCATGCATAATCTTCTCCTTCAAACTATGAAGCCTGCAGCGTATATGGCTTTTCCTTTGGACCAACTCTCTTCTATATCTATACCTTTCCATGCTGATTTCCCCTTATTTCTGGTGCTTCTAAAATCCTGTACTCTCCATTGCAACTTAAGTTTCATCTTCAGAGCTTTATGAAATGACTGCTTTAAAAATATCCTTGTAGGGAAGGAGCTGTATTTCCTGGACCCAGCTGATTCCTGGAAGTAGGTATCAGTTTCCATGACATTTTTAATTTGAATGACTTCAGATCCAGCATCAAGTAGAGACTGAAAGTACATTCTGGTGCTAGCTTGTTTTAAGCCTGGCTCAGTTTTAACAAAGCTGTAGAGTTGTCTCAACACCTAAATGGTTATAGTTGGAATCTGCTTCCCAGAGATCTTACTTTCAAAGCAGAAAAAGACTCTGTATTCTTGATTAGTTTCTTTAAGTGTATAGATTTTAGTATGTTTATCTTATATTATATGTCTACTATTCACTTATGACTTACTACATACCCTGTGTGTCTTTCTGCTTCTGGGGTAACTTACACAGGATGACCCTTTCAGGTCCCACCATTTACCTACAAATTTCATGATTTCCTTATTTTTCATTGCTGATTAATACTCTATTGTGTAGATATACCACAATTTCTGCATCCATTCTCCAGTTGCGAGGCATCTGGGCTGTTTCCAGCTTCTGGTTACTGCAAATAAAGCTGATAAAAAAACATCGATGTGCAAATGTCCTTGTTGTGTACTTGAGCCTCTTTTGGATATATGCCTAGGAGTGGTATGGCTGGATCTTTAGGAAGCGCTTATTCCTAGTTGTCTGAGAAAGCTCCAGATTGATTTCCAGAGTGGTTGTACAAGTTTACATTCCCACCAGCAATGGAGGAGTGTTCCCCCCTTTCTCCACAACCTCTCCAGCATGTGCTGTCACTTGAGTTTTTCATCTTGGCCATTGTGATGGGTGTAAGGGGAAATCTCAGGGTCGTTTTGATTTGCATTTCCCTGATGATTAATGACGTTAACATTTCTTTAAGTGTTTCTCTGCCATTTGATATTCCTCTACAGAGAGTTCTCTGTTTAGCCCTGTTCCCCATTTTTTTAATTGGATTACTTCTTTTGCTGCTTTTCAGCTTCTTTAGTTCTTTATATATACTGGATATTAGCCCTCTGTCAGATAAAGGGTTGGTGAAGATTCTTTCACAATCTGTAGGCTGTCGTTTTGTTTTGATGATGGTGTCGTTTGCTTTACAGAAGCTTGTCAGTTTCATGAGGTCCCATTTATTGATTGTTGCTCTTAGAGCCTGTGCTGTTGTTGTTCTGTTCAGGAAGTTCTTTCCTGTACCAATGAGTTCTAGGGTCTTCCCCTCTTTTTCTTCTAACCGATTTAATGTGTCTGGTTTTATTTTGAGGTCTTTGATCCACTAGGACTTTAGTTTTGTGCAGGGTGATAAGTATGGATCTATATGCATTTTTCTACATGTTGACATACAGTTAGACCAGCACCATTTGTTGAAGATGTTATGTTTTTTCCCTTGTATGGTTTTGGCATCTTTGTCAAAAATCAGGTGTCCATAAGTGTGTGGGTTTATTTCTGGGTCTTCTGTTCGGTTCCATTGATCCACAATTCTGTTTCTATGCCAGTACTATGCAGTTTTTATAACTGTTGCTCTGTAGTACAGCTTAAGATCAGGGATGGAGATATCTCCAGAAGATCTTTTATTGTAGAGGATTGTTTTTAGAAATTCTGAGTTTCTTGTTATTCCCTATGAAGTTGAGAATTTTTTTTCCACTTATGTAAAGAATTGTGTTGGTAATTTGATGCGAATTGCATTGAATCTGTAGATTGCTTGTGGGAAGATGACCATTTTTACTATTAATCCTGTCAACCCATGAGCATGGGAGGTCTTTCCATCTTCTGATATCTTCTTCTAATTCTTTCTTCAGAGACTTGAAATTTTTTTCATACTAATCTTTGACTTGCTTGGTTAGGGTTACGCCAAGGTACTTTATGTCATTTGTGGAAATTGTGAATTGTGTTGTTTTCCAATTTTCTTTCTCAGCCCTTTTGTCTTTTGTTATACAGGAGTGCTACTGATTTTTTTGAGTTAATTTTGTATCCGGTCACTTTGCTGAAGGTGTTTATCAACTGTAGGAGTTCCTTGGTATAGTTTTTAGATCACTCATGTATTATATCACCTATAAATAGTGATAATTTTACTTCTTCCTTTCCAATTTGTATCCCCTTGATCTCCTTCAACTGTCTTAGTGCTCTATCAAGGACTTCCAAAACTATGTTGAAGAGATATGGAGAGAGTGGGCAGCCTTGTCTTGTCCCTGATTTCAGTGGGATTTATAGCTGGTTCTTGAAGCAGATCTTTTCCCAGTTTTCTGAGAAACATCCAGATTAATTTCCACAGTAGTTCTCAAAGTTTGCACTCCTACCAGAAATGGAGGAGTGCTCCTCTTGCCTTATTGGAAAGTGATTTAAATATAGGACTAAGAACAATTAATTTTGTTAAAAATAATCTGAAAAATGAGATATTCATATGTGAAGGAGCTTATATTGTCCTAGATTATTAAAAAAACAAAATGGAACAAAACACTAAATATAATATCTAAAACTCCAAAAAATTTATAAGATAAAAAATGAGATTTTTTTTTAAATACTAGTTTTGCCGTTAGTTTTTGGGTATTTCACCAGTAAGACACATAAAAAGAAATAAAACATAAATTACATTACATAAAAACAAAAGTGTTGTTCATCAAAAACACTATAATAAAATTCAGATATTGAGAAAAGTATTTACAATCATATAAGTGATTAATATCTGTAATATATAAACTACTACAAGAAAAACCAAAAATTAGAAAATGCCCAACAGCCTAATTCCAATATCTGGCAGGAATTTGAAAAAAATATTAAAAATCTTCTCAAATCATAAAAAAGTACAAATACAAACCACCATTATAAAAAAATTGAAAAAAAAACACAAGTCTTATATAAATATCATGGAAAAAGGGAAGACCTGTATTTTTAATGTGAATGCATACAGGTTTTTTTTCTAATATGAAGAAGGTTGTAAAGGTATCATTAATAATTTATTTTAGAAGAACTATATACTCCAGAAATTTCATGTCTTAATTACTTTTCTATTACTGTGTAGTGACATGATTACTAAAGCAATTTATAAAGAAAAGCATTTAATTGTGGACTTGCTTATAGTTTCAGAGTATTAGTATCCATGATCATCATGATAGAAAGCTTGCTGCCAGGTAAGCAAACATGACACTGAAAGAGTAGCTAAGAGTAGCTTTTTCTCCTCCACATATTAGGGCATAAAGAGACAGAAATTGGATCTAGCATGGCCTTTTGAAACCTCATAGTTCACACCTAGTGATGTACCTCCTCAAAAAAGGCTACACCTTTAATCCTTTCCCAAATAGTCCAACAACTAGGGACCAAGAGTTCAAATATGCAGGCTATGCTAATTCAATTCACACTTTGTTTCATTTAGGTTAAGCAAAGATTCAAAGAGACATTTGAAAACCTATATTCATATCAATATTTGTCATAATAACTGAAGTACTATGTGTTTGTAATTGGATAATAGGATATATAAACAAAATGAATGTAACAAGCACATATACCTACATAAATATACACACATATTATTCAGTCTTAAAAATTTGATATAGCCTCCTGTCCCCTCCAAGACCCTCTAATCCCACTCCTCTCTTCCTCCATAAGACTCTGTGATCTCTGCCCAAAGTTTGGCTTCAAGTCTCAGTATCTGGTTCGATCCCCTGTTGGGTGAATCTGTTCAGAAGACCCTCTATAATAGATTCCCATCCTGTTTCCTCTCTTCCACCTTTTCTGGTATCTATCCTGTTTGCCATTCCAAATGAGATTTAAGCATCCTCTCTAAGCTCCTCCTTAGTGTTTTGCTTCTTTAGGTCTTTAGATGGCTGTCTTATATTATATTGCAAATATATACTTATAAGTGGGTCTATACCATGCCTGTCTTACTGTTTCTGGTTTACCTCACTCAGGATGATCTTTTATATCAGCATCCATTTGCCTGCAAAGAAGAACAACAAAACCAAAAGATCCAAGCCCAGGGGGTTCTGCAGAGACTGATGAACTAACAGAGGGGCATGCACGGAGAGGACCTAGAACCCCTGCTCAGATGTGGCTGATTTGCACCTTATTCTCCATGTGGATCCGTGAGTGAGGAGAGCAGGGGCTGCCTCTATCATGAAATCAGTTGACTGCTCTCTAATCAATCGCTCCTGACGATGCAGCCTTACCAGGTCACAGAGGAAGAAGATCCAAGAAGTCCTGATGAGACTTAACAAGTTATGGGCAGATGGCGATAGTGAAGATGAGGGGAAGAGGGAGTGATTGCAGGACTGGGGAAGGTGAATAAGGGTGCTTCAATCTAGATATACAATAATAAATTGTGAAGAAAAAAATTAAAAAAGAAAAACTGTAAAATTAGAAACATTACATCACTTTTTCTTCAGTGAATGGCAGTAAAATAGTCCCCCTTGCAAAGATCAAGAAAAAAATTTATATGGGTCATACCAGATATGAAGGTTGTAAATTTTGTGTTAGAGAGGAGAGAAGCACAATATTCTTGATGCCATCACCTGCTATCCCAAGGAGGCCTGTGGGGTGCCACAAATTCATTCAGTATAGAGCCCTCTCTGCCTCTTTCCTACCTGCCTAACTCCTGTGGGGCACAGCCATTAGAAAAGAGAACTGCCAGATCCCAGAAACATTCAGGTCCACCTAAGGCACAGCTACCAGAAGTGGAGAAGCAGGTTCTTCCCTGATATCCATTGTTAGGTCCAATTCTCTGACTAAACTTCCTGAGGAGTCCTGCATTGGAAACATTTGGCCAACACCAATGACAGCCAGATAGCCAAAGGACAGTATAAGAACACAAGCAACAAGAGCCAGGGACACAGGGCAACACCAGAACTTAATTACCCATTTATAACAAACCCTGGATATCTCAATACCACCTAAGAAACATGTAGATGACATTAAATTCAATCTTATGAAGATAATAGGTGGAATTTAAAGATGAAATGAATAAGTACCTTAAACACATATAGGAGATCAGGCACTGTGGTAAATGCCGGTAATCCCAGTACTCAGAGAGATGGAGACAAGTAGACCTCTATGAGTTCAAGGCAAACCTGGTTTAAAATTTGAACCCAGCACAGCCAAGCCTACACAAACAAACCCTCTCTTGAAAATCCAAAAACCAAAACATCCCCCAAAAGAAAGAGGTGAAAAAAAAATAATGAAATGGGTGAAGGAAATGAACGAAATTATTCAAGATTTGAAAATGGAAGTAGAAGCAATAAAGAAAACACAAATTGAGTGAATCCTGGAGATGGAAAACCTAGAGAAGTGAACAAGAACAATGGATACAGAGATCCAAGATGGCAAAGTCGGGGGGATACTGTGTCTGAATAACAGTACAGCAGTAACTGCACAGGGAACAACAAACCAAACTGTGGGACCTAAAACACTAGTGAATGTGATTCTCATGTGATAGGAAACTCCATGGTGTGGGAAGCAGTTGGGTCCATTGTCAGGTCACCCAGATAAACCCCTGGTCGCCAGGCCAGAGCTACATGCATGTGTGCTCTGATCACCATCTAAGATGGAACAGTGGGCACCAAAACACCAGGCTGGGATTTCCAGTCAAGAGAAAACCCCTAGGTGAAGGAAGCAATCAGGGTTGACCTCGTGTCACCGAGACAATCTGTGGAAAAGTTCCTGGGGTCTGGCAGGAGCTCAGCTGCCAGTCCTGAGACCTGTCTCACCATCCCAGACAGAACTGCGAGCCTCAGGGCACCAGAGACTGGGTTTCCCTGTTGGGACGACACCCCACAATGAGGGAAGCATCAGGTCTGACTTCAAGGTACCCAGCCAACCACCCTCCCCAGAAAAGTTCTTGGGAAATGTTCTTAGGTCGCCAGTGCAGGGCCACTCACCTGTACCTGTTTGTTCTATTCACCATCCCAGGCTGAACTGTGGACCCCAAAAAACACACACTGGGTTTCCTTGTCAAGATGAAATCCCATGGTGGGGGAAAAATCAGGCCTGAATTTGGGACAACAAGCTGCAGAAAAATTTCTAGGTTCCCACAGGTCCCAACTCTAGCCTCCTTCTGCAGGCATGAATGTTCTGCTCACCTGCCAATATACTGGGGCTCCTAGCTCCAACCTCAGATATAGAGAAGCCTGAGATCCATTGGATCAGCCTCCAGATTCTGCTCCAAGGTGCAACCAGTTATCCCTAGCTAAACTGATCAAACAGTGGGGTTCCTTGGTTCTTCAAGTGGGCTGTGTCCAGAAAACACAGAGTAAGATCAGCAGCAACTCACTAAATTCAGAGCAAGAAACCCAGTGGCAGGTCAGCTATTTCCAGGAATTCTCCTAGTGAGAGGACAGCCCTCCTGACTACCAAGGACCACAGTTACAACCAACATCCATATGCCTGAGGTGAGCTGTGGCAATTCCTGAGAAGCACTGGGCACTCAGTGACCATACTCAAAAAGCAACGGCCTCCTTCAGGAATAAATATCTTCCTAAAATGGGGATCCTCCCCACACCAGGATTCCAGCAGGCACCAGAAATGAACAACTAACACATGAGTCAGCCAGATGGGTAGAGGGCAGCATAAAAGTACAACCAACAAAAGGCAAAGCATCTCCAAATACCAGTTATCCAGGGGCAAGTACCCCTGGACACCCTATCATAAATGACATTCAAGAAGATGACCTTATATCTATGCTTATGATAAGGATAATAAAGAAACACATAAAATGTATAAAGAAATAGAGGAATATGAAGTCAAACACATTTTGGCCATCCATAAAAAAATAAAGGAAGATAAACTCAAAAAGAGTATAGTCATCCATAAAGAAATAAAGGGAGTTACAGCCAAATAGTTTGTGCCCTTCAGAGAAGAAATGATTAAATATCCCTGAAAGAAAGAAAAGAAACAACTGAAGGAATTGAAGGAAAAACAGGAAAATACAGTCAGAGTTGAAGGAAATCAACAAAACGGTTCAAGATCTGAATATATAATTTGAAAAGTTTAAAGAAAACATAAACACAAAAAATCATGGAGAGGGAGAAATTAAGGAAGAAAGCAGGAAATACAGAGGTAAACATAACCAACAGACTACAAGAGATGGAAGAAAGAATCTCAGGTGTGGAAGAAACAATGGAAGAATTTGTTGTATCTGTCAAAGAAAAGGATAAATCTAAAAAATACCCGACATGAACCTTTCAAAAAATCCAACACAACATGAAAAGACAAAACCTATGAATAATAAGAACAGAGAGAAAAAATAGATTCCCTTCTCCAAGGCCCAGAAAATATTTTAAATAAAATGAAAGAAGAAAACTTCCCCAATTTAAAGGAGAGGCCTATAAGCATACAAGAAGCCAACAGAACACTTAACAAATTAGACCAGAAAAGAACATTATCCCACTGCTTAATATTCAAAACAGTAAGTATACAGAACATAGAAAAAATACTAAAAGCTGCGAGAGAAAAGGGCCAAGTAACATATATTGGCAAACCCATCAGGATGACACCTAACTTCTCAACAAAGACTTTGAAAGCCAGAAGGACCAGGAAAGATAGCATGTATACCCTAAGAGAACACAGATGTCAGCCTAGCCTACCATACCCAGCAAAACTCTCAGTCCTCATAGACGGAGAAAACAAGATATTCAATGAAACTCAAATTTTAACAATACCCACCTATAAATACTGTCTTACAAAAGATGTTAGAAGGAAAAATACAACCCAAGAAAACTAACTACTTTCAGGAAAACACAAAAAATAAATAACATCACTACAACAAAACAAAATGTAGCCAAGCACACAAACACACTACCACAACCAACATCAAAATAAAAGGATCTAACAGACACTGGTCATTAATCTCTTTCAACATCAATGGAATCAACTCTCCAATAAAAAGACATAGACTAACCGAATAAATGCATAAACAAGACCCAACAATGTGTTGCAAACAAGAAATACATCTATGTCACAAAACCATTGCCTCAGAGTAAAGGGCTGGAAGACAGTTTTCCAGGCAAATGGACCTAAGAAGCCAGCAGGAGTAGCCATCCTAATATATAAAAAGATAGGCTTTCAACCAAAATTAATCAAAAGAGATGGGGAAGGTCACTTCATTCTCATCACAATAAAAGCAAGAAGATATCACAATTCTGAACATCTATGCCCCAAATACAAGGGCACACAGATTTGTAAAAGGAACATTAATAAAACTTAAACTACATATAGATCCCCACACATTAATAATGGGAGATTTCAACACTCCATTCCCAACAAAGGACACACCAAAAAAACAGAAATTAAGCGAAAAAACAATGACTCTAAAAGAGGTAATGAATCAAATGGACCTAACAGACATTTACAGAACCTTACACCCAAACACAAAAGAATTTACCTTCTTCTCAGCACTTCATGGAACCTTCTCCAAAATAGACTATGTAGTTGTTCAAAAGCAAGCCTCAACAGATAGAAGAAGATTGAAATAATCCCTTGTATCCTATCTTACCATCATGGAATATATCTTGATCTCAACAACAGTAATAGCACAAAACCCATATACACAAGGAAAGTCAACAACTCACTACTCAGTGACAGCTGGATCAGGGAAGAAATCATGAAAGAAACTAAAGTCTTCCTAGAATTCAATGAAAATGAAAGCACAAAACATCCAAACTGATTGTACACAATGAAAGCAGTGTTAAGAGAAACAGCAAACACACTAAGTGCTGGCAAGATGAAATTGGAAACATCTCATTCAAACAATTTAATAGCTTACATGAAAGCCCTGGGGGTGAGGGGAACCAGATGAGTACATGGTTGGAAATAATCAAACTCAGGGCTCAAATCAATAAATTAGAACAAATTAAACATTTCAAAGAATCAATGGGTCATTGAGAAAATTAACAAGATACATACACCCTTAGAAAAACTAACTGAAAGGCAGGAAGCCACTAACCAAATCAACAAAATCAGAAATGAAAACGGGGATATAACAGCAGATACTGAGGAAATCCAAACAATCATTAGGTCTTACTTCAAAAGCCAGTATGCCACAAAATATCTAAATGTAATGGACAATTTTCTTGATTGGTTCCACTTACAAAAGCTGAATCAAGACCAGGTAAGTAAATGAAATAGTCCTATATACCCTAAGGAAATAGAAGGTGTCATAAAAATTTCTCATCAAAAAAACAAAAAACAAAACAAAAACAAAACAAACAAAAAAACAACCAGAAAACAAAGCCCAAGCACAGATAGTTTCAGTGCAGTATTCTACCAGACAATCGATGAACTCACACAAATACTCTTGAAAATATTTCACAATATAGAAACAGAAGGAACATTACCAAACATTTTTTTATGAAGCCACAGTCACCATGAAACCTCAACCTCATGAAGGCCAAACAAAGAAAGTGAATTTGAGGCCAATCTCCCTTATGAACATTGCTGCAAATTTTCATCCACTATGACCAAGTAGGCTTCATCCCAGGTATGCAGGGAAGGGTAAATATGAGGAAATCTATCGATGTAATCAAATAAATAAACAAACAGAAAGGAAATAACTACATGATATTCTCCTTATATAATGAAAAAGCATTTCATAAAAATACAACATTTGTTTATATTTAAAGTACTGGAGAGATAAGGAACGTAAGGTACTTAGTTAACATAGTAAAGACAGTGTACAGCAAGCCTACACCCGACATCAAACTAAATGTAGAGAAAACTAAATCAATCACACTGAAATCCAGGACAATGCAAGACTGCCCATTCTCTCTTGTGTTTCTTCAACATAGATCTTGAAAACCTTGCCAGACCAAAAAGAAAATTAAAGGAGATCAAGTAGATTCAGTTTGGAAAGGAAGAATTCAAAGTATCACTATTCGTAGATGAATTCTACCAGACCTTCAGAGAAGAGCTAACTCCAATTTTCTTCAAACTGTTCCACAAATTAGAAAAAGAAGGAACATTACCAAACTCATTCTATGAAATCACAGGCACCTTGATATCTAAACCACACAAAGACACACACATACACAAAAAGAGAACTTCAGACATATCTCTCTTATGAACATTGATGCAAAAATACTTGCAAACCAAATCCAAGAACACATAAAAAGATATCAGCACAGGGGTCTTTCCTGAGACTGATACTCCAACCAAGGACTATGCATGGAAATAACCTAGAATCCCTGCACAGATGTAGCCCATGGCAGTTCAGTATCCACCTGGGTTCCATTGTGATTGGAACAGGGACTTTCTCTGATGTGAACTGATTGGCCTGCTCTTTAATTACCTCCCCCTGAGGGGGAAGCAGTATTACCAAGCCATAGAAGAAGACAATGCAGTGACTCCTGATGAGACGTGATTGACTAGGATCAGAAGGAAGAAAAAGAAGACCTCCCCCATCAGTGGACTTGGGGAGGGGCATGCATGCAGATGGTGGAGGATGGAAGGGATTGGGATGGGAGGAGGGAAGGAACTACAGGGGGGATACAAAGTGAATAAAGTGTAATTAATAAAGAATTTTAAAAAATGGAGGATAGTTTTACAATCCCAAAGAAATAAATATATTCAAAGATTAAAAAAATATTTTTTATTTTAATTTTTATTAATTACATTTTATTCACTTTGTATCTCCCCATAAAGCCCTACCTCCTCCTCTCCCAATCTCACCTTCCCTCCCCCTTCTCCATGGATGCCCTTCCCCAAGTCCACTAATAGAGGTCTTCCTCTCCTTCCTTCTGATCCTAGTCTATGAGATCTAAACAGGAGTGGCTGCATTGTCATCCTCTGTGGCCTGGTAAGGTTGCTCCCCCACCAGGGTGAGTGATCAAAATGCAGGCCAATCAGTTCATGTCAGAGGCAGTCCCATTACTGTTCCCATTACTATGGAACCCACTTGGACACTGAACCGCCATGGGCTACCTCTTTGCAGGGGTTCTAGGTTATCTCTGTGTATGGTCTTGGTTGGAGTATCAGTCTCAGAAAAGACCTCTGTGCCCAGATTTATTTTCTCTCCTTGTGGAGCTCCTGTTCCCTCCATGTCTTTCTATCTCCCTCTTCTTTCATAAGATTCTCTGCTCTCTGACCAAACTTTGGCTATGAGTCTCAGCCTCTGCTTTGATACTCTGAAAGGTAGAGTGTTTCAGAGTCCTGGAGATTTTTTAATTTCTTTTTAAATTTTTATTAATTATAGTTAATTGACTTTATATCCCAACTGTAGCTCTCTCCCTCTTCCCCTCCAAATCCCACCCTTCCTCTTCTTCGCTTATGCCCCTCCCCCAGTCCACTGATAGTGGAGGTCCTCCTCTCCTTCCATCTGATCCTAGTCTATCAGGTCTCATCAGGAGTGACTGCATTGTCTTTTTCTATGGCCTGGTAGGATGCAGTCCCACGAGAAGGAGATGATCAAAGAACACACCATTCAGTTTATGTCAGAAACAATCCCTGTTCCCATTATGAGGGAACACACTTTTAAATTGGTGATTTGATGAGGGAATACCCAGACCATTGTGGGTGGTACTACAGGTGCTTAGCGATCCTGGGTTCTGTAAGAAAGCAGAATGAACAAGCCATGACAAGCAAGCCAGGAAGCAACTTTACTCCATGCTCTCTGTGTCAGCTCCTGCCTCCAGGTCCCTGCTATGTCTGAGTTCCTGCTTGGACTTCCTTTAATAATGAGTAGCAAAATACTTTTCTTCAGTAATAAACAAACACTTTCCTCCCCAAGTTGCTTTGGTCATGGTGTTTCGTTATAATAATTTTAACCCTGACTAGGAGAAAAATATATCTTTAAAAGTATTTAAGATGAGAATGTGTATGCACATATAGCCCCCAAAGAAACTTTACCTCTGATGTCATGAATTTTTATTAGCAATGAAATTAATGATTTAAAGATGGAAATGAGAAAATTACAGATTTTTAACTTGGAACAAGGAGGGATGTTTGAAAAATCCACAAGGAAACATTATTTTATGATTTCTTTAAAAATATATTACATGTAGGCATACACATATGTACATACATACATATATACATACATACATACATGCATATGTAGTGTTTAAATATTATTCCATGCATGGTGATAAGGTTCTCCCAAAGAGACATATAACATCTAACACTTATATCAGTGCCAGACAAGGGTAAATTTCCCTCAAATTGTTTGTCAGGGGGTTCAAGAGACACTGGAAACAATATAAACTATTGACATTTTTCTTGCCTGATTTCCTGAACTTGAAGTTGCAATACTATTTTTGAAGATACCACATACTTCAGACGCAGAACCTGGAAAAATTGTGCTAATGTTAAAAAGAAATCCCCCAATGGGATATTACTCAGCAATGAAAAATAAGGAAATCACGAAATTTGCAGGTAAGTGGTGGGACCTGGAAAGGATCATCCTGACTGAGCTGTCCCAGAAGCGTAAAGACACACACAGTATATACTCACTCATATAGACATATAATATAGGATAAACCTACTAAATTCTGTACTTCTAAAGAAACTAATCAAGAGAGAGGACCCTGACTAAAATGCTCAATCCCCATCCCGAAAGGCAAAGAGGATGGACATCAGAAGAAGAAAACAGGAAACAAGTTAAGAACCTGCCACAGAGGGCCTCTGAAAGGCTTTGCCGTGCAGACTATCAAGCAGATGTTGAGACTTATGGCTTTTGGGCAGAGTGCACAGAATCTTATGAAAGAAGTGGGAAATAGTAAGATCTGGAATGGACAGGAACTCCACAAGGAGAGCAACAGAACCAGATTGAACACAGGGGTCTTTCCAACCTAGAACCCCTGCACAGATGTAGCCCATGGTATTTTAGTGTCCAAGTGGGTTCCATAGTAATGGGAACAATATGGGAAGAAGGACTGCCTCTGACATGAACTGATTGGCCTGCTCTTTGATCACCTCCTCCTGTGGGGGGAGCAGCCTTACCAGGCCACAGAAGATGACAATACAGCAACTCCTGATGAGATCTGATAGACTAAGATCAGAAGGAAGGAGGGGAGGATCTCCCCTGTCAGTGGACTTGGGGAGGAGCATGCTTGAAGAAGAGGGAGGGAAGGTGGGATTTGAAAGGGAGGAGGGATGGATTTATGGGAGGATACAAAGTGAATAAAGTGTAATTAATAAAACTGAAAAAAAGAATTCCCCCTCATAGTATTGGAAGACACCATACACCCTGCTAAGGGAGTTAACAGTAGTACTTCCCAGCTGTGAAGCCTAGGAACCACAATAATGAATGCCCCCATAAGGTACCCTCAGTTGTGCAGAAGTGACAGTTTTATCTTGGTTACTTGAAAGAATTGTTCAAACCAGGAATGTTAAATGGACTCACATTTTCTGTATCTATTTGCTAATATATAACAAAATTTTATATACATATACATATATATATTCAAGAATAATTACAAGAGATGAGGTCAATAGTCTGAGAAGGTGATAAGAAAGGAGAAGTAAGAGATGAAGGAATAAATTAGAAATGATATAAATACAGCATACTCATGAAAAAAAATTTTAAAGTCAGAATTTAGTATACATTTTACATGATTTTGCAATAATTCTTGAACTGTTTTGGAACAGTTACAGGAAAAATAATAATAATAATAATAATTTTTCTTTGTTATAATTTTTTCCACCATAGAGATATCTGTCATAGCTTCTCAGACATACTGATAGAGACAAAACTTAAGTACCTTTTGCTTTGCAGTGAGTATTTGTGTCTTACTGGTGAGTTTATGTTGTCAAAATTTGGGAAATACTTGTGACAACTTAAAGAATCATTTTTTTTCTTAATATTTAGACAGAGGTACAGTAACTGTGATACACCATCATAAAGCATTCAGAGTTCTGACATCTTGAGTTCACAATAAAAGGAAATGTTATCATTTAAAACAGAAAGAGGATTTATCCAAGTGACTGAGAATTATTTTACAATTTAAGTAATAGAGACCACTTCTCTAGCATATTAACATTTCACTTTTGAAGATTCTATTTAAATATGAAAAAGAATGTGGCAGAATGGTAATATCAATGAAGCATTGAGAAAAATAGTAAGCCTTTAGTTTTCATTGATATCATATAAATATTTTAACTACACTGAAAGTATGTAAACTGAAACAGCTGAGACATGACTCTATTAAAAGAATTCCTGGCATACAGTTATGTAAGTTGATATACATTTTAAAATGTCTGTAATTAAATTAATACATTCAACATGTTTTAGTGGCACTTCATATTTATATTTATAGCAACGACACTGCAGATCTACTGTTTAAAATTTATATTTCTGTGATTATAATATGATTACAATTCTCCCTTCTCTTTTGTTCTTTCAAACCATTTCATACACAGCTCCCTGCTCTCCTTCAAATTCATGACCTTTCTTCACTATCAGTTACCTTTTTCACATATTTAAGTATTCTGTTGTAGATCAAATTCCAAAAAAAAAAATCATAATTTTAAAGCAGTAACTATGGTATATGTTAGATAATCCAACTAATTTATTTTGTTTTTGAAGTTTAAACCTAACATTGCACACATTTCTACATAAACCACTCCTAGGAAGCTAAATTCTACTCGGTTTGTTTCTGTTTATTTATTAGGATTCTGCATGTAAGTGCTTTCACATAGTGTTTGTCTTTCTGTGTCTATTCCTTAGTATAATTTTCTCATATTCATCTATGCTATTACAAATGGCAGGCTATTTATTATTTTTCTCACTCCCTTTCCCTCTCTTCTTTCCATCATATTTTCAATATTTAATTATCTTACAATGAACCGTTAAGTTTTTCTGTTTTTATTAGTGCTGCAATAGCATGGTAGCCTACATTTCACTTTTATGTACTCATTTCATTCTCATTGGCTACAATCTCAAGTGTGCACCTGTTATACTATATGGTGGTACTATTTCTAATTTTTTATTTACATATATGAGTTGTGAAAAACTTAGGTAATATGATGCCATTTTTCTGTATGTATTTAAGCACTATGATTGTAATTTTTTTGCCTTATTATCCATAGATGTAGTTTTGTCTCTTCCACTAGTTTGCTTTATATTCCCAAAATAGTTTCTTCGTGTCTTATTTTTAAAAATGGACTCTTACTATGTAACTTTAGATGTCCTAGAACTCTCTATATAGATAAGGCAGGCCTCAAATTCACAGAGATCCATGTACTCCTGCCTCCAGCGTGCTGGGATTAACAGTGTGTACCGCTACAAATGGTTTTCATAATTATTTCTAAATTCACATATTAGAGAAAATGTGATATAGTTGTCTTTATGAGGCTGGCTTATCTCCATTAAGATGAAGAAGTACAGTTCTATCAATTTAACTGAAAATTGCATAATTTTATTTTTCTTAAATTAATATTTTATTGTATGTATACACAACCTTTTATCCATTCACCCATTGTTTCTCACTTATGTTGATTCTATTGCTTGATTCCTAGAGTAAACATGCTAGTTCTAGAGTAAACATGGATATACAAGTATCACAGTGTTATCGAAACTATGATTCCTTCAAGAATATAATTAGAAGTAGTGTTACAGATTAATGGGCAGTTTTTTGTTTGTCTGATTTATTGAGGAAAATACATATTGATTTCCATAATGGTAGACTAATTTACATTCCTATCAAAAGCGTATACTGGCTCCTTCCTGCCTTAACCCTCATCAGCAATTTCTTAATTATTTACAATGATACCTATTGCATGTTAATGATACTTAATGATGGGATCTCAATATCATTCTGATTTTTGTTTCCCTAAAGACTAAGGATAATAAACATCACTATATGTTTTTCACTTATAAACTATTTTCATTATATTTATTTATTCAGTATGTATGCATGTGTATGCATATGTATGCATGTCTGTGTATGTGTATACTCTAATGTTCTAGGAGTCTTCAGGTGATAATTTAGAAGAGTTAGTATGCCTTTCTACTGTGTGGACCATTGGTATCAAACGTAAGTTCTCAACTTGGCTACAAGTCTCTCAACTAACCAACCGATCTTGTCAATCTTTTTTGTATGTTTTTATTTGTTATTTGTATTTCATTTGAAGTGTGTTCAGTTCATGTACACATTTATTGATTAGATGATTTTCTTCTTTTTGTGGTTGAGTTCATATTTTAAATCTTTACATATTCTGGATATTTCTGGCATGTTGAGTGAATGTGTGGCAAAACTTTAATTTTATAAGATGTCTTTTTTAATTTCAGGAGATCATGTTCATCACTTGGCTATTTTCTGAGACCTACTCAGAAGTTCATTGATTATATTTATATATTTAAATGAGACTTTATACTTTTATTTAGTAATGAACACACTGGAATGGATAATGTCATTCTGTGTTTTTTTGATAAAATTAATATTATTCTATTTGCCATATTAACTAAAGCATTCTATAGATTCAGTGAAATTGCCATCAAAATTCTAATGACACCTTTTCTGGACATCATGGCTCAGGCTGCAATTCCAACTTTTGGGAAGCAAACACAGAAGGTGCACTGTAAGTTGAAACCAGCCTTTGACTACATAGTGTGTTCCAAACCAGCAAGGACTTCATAAGGAGATCCTATCCCAAAAGTTGCCTCCTTACAAAATTTGAATGATATTTAAAATAGAAAAAAAATCCTGCATAGAAATTTTAATTCGGCAACATGGCTGCCCTGGAACGGGATCACATCCAAAGACATAGGACTGTGTGATGTAGCTGGAATACAGACACACCCTTAGTACACACCTTCAATCCCTCTGTCTGAGATAGAGACCAGACATACATTTAATCCCTCTGGCTCAGAATTAGTACACACCCTTAATCCCAAACATTGACATCAACTTGGGGGACAAAATGATGAGTCAGGGAAAGATTTGACAGAATGAATCAGAGATAGGATATGCCCAACTCTTATGAGAAAAAGACTACTTATGAGCAGCACAGAGAGTCAGTCAGACAGTACAGAGAAAGGAGGAGAGTACTCTATAGGAATACAGTAGACTTTGTGCAGTCAGTGAAGTATAGTTTCATGCCATTTAGTTCCTGGAGTCCAGAGGCAGTTTTTTCAAGCACAGCAATTCAGTGAGAAGCTGAGAAAAGTCAATTTGAATCAGCCATCATGGAGAGTAGTTTTGCGACAGAAAAGCTGAGTTGAACCAGCCAGCCAGAATACAGAAATAACTGGAGTGGGTGAATTTATACAGCAGTAAGTCCCATGGACTGAAAACATTCTAAGCCTAAGTTAGCAGATGGAAGCTGGAAGCTGAAGCATTCAAGGTCCAAATTTATAGAAGTTTAAACTGTATGGAGGCTAGATGCTTTCTGGACTAGGCCTAGTGATAGATAAATAGATGATAGATAGATAGATAGATAGATAGATAGATAGATAGATAGATAGATAGATAGAAATGTTCTGGGTTCAGCCCAAGCCATATATTCACCATCTTGGGTATGGCTCTCATGTCATTCTCTCATTTGAGGAAATAAAAGCCACATTTACGAAATCCTAACATTCACATAAAGCATATAATTGTGCAGAGAAATCTACCCACATTAATTGAGATCAATGATAACAATAACAGCATGACACTGAAATAAAATGGGGCACGCAGACCAATGAAAGAAGATATTTTATTTGTTAGAAATAGCACTGAATTTCTTCTTTGAAAATTTTATTACTGTTTATAGTGCTTTTTGATTACTGTAAGTACGCATCCTCTCTTCTATCCCACCCCTGTGACCTTCCCATAAGACCTTTGTGCATATTCATGGCTTTCATTTTTGGCAAGGGGGTGGGTCATACAGTTTATTCTGGAGAGCCAGTAGGTCAGTATCAACAGCCAGATGATTATGAGATGCAAAAAGACTTTCTGGATGTTATTCTCTTAGTTTAAGGCATTCTTTCCACATTTGTTTACCTGTAATACAATCTAAGTCAGTTAGTGTATATTTATTTCATGAAGTGAGAATATGCAGTTTTTGGAAGGCTAAACTTTGTTTAAAGTGGTATGAAAAAAATTTCAGAAGAGAAAGTACATACTGACATAATCTTGAATGTTGAAAATTATTAATATTAAAATTAAAAATATGAAACTTCTTAAAGCTTTAGTTCTAAACTTTTGGGAGTGCGTTCTCTCTTTCTACCTTCATATGAGTACTAGAGATATAATTTACATTGCCAGGTTTGGACCATAAACACCTTTGCCATCTAGCTATGTCACCAGCCTCATAGCTACATACTATAAAGCCACGAAATTTGATGCCTAGATGCCTCATTTTTTCATATAGATGTCCATGATAAATAAATTTATATTATGTTTGACTGTACTATATCTCTGCTAGTCCATTCAGACCCACAGGTCTTTAGAAAATGCCCCTTGGCCGTATATCAAACTATTTTTTTTAACAGTATTTTTTTTTAATTCACCACACACTGACTAAAGGTAACTATACTAATGATTAATTTGATTGTTTTGCAAAGCCTGGTAGAGTGCTCATTATTACCACTCAATATAGAGAGTTCTGTTAAAGGTGTAGCATACCTAAAGAAGTGTACAGAATCACAGTATATTAGCATTTCCAGTAACACTACTTTGTTCTCCATCATAGCATAGACATTTAACACATTAATTATGTATTATGAAATCTTGATCAAAGTCACAGTATAACTTGCAAAATAATTTAATAGTGATTAGATTGAAAACCCCTCATTAAAAAATTAAACCACATGTCTCTATTGCAATATTATTGTACATATTAAAATTTTACCAAGAATGTTCCTGACTATAAGTCACAACGCACAATATATTTTCTCAAAAAATCCATAGTCTATTTTCCTCATTCCAAAGACAAATCTACTTAATACAAAAGTAGACTGTAACTAATAATAGTTTTATGCTAGAGTGCTGGCATATAAATACACTAGAACGAATATTGACTAAATCCTAATGAACACAATCCCCATAGCAATAGAGCTGGGAAGATACTGACACTCTTGATAGATGGTAATAGGAGAGGAGGTTCCATGTTTTCTAAAACCTCTAATAGGACAGTTTCATCAGAGAGGGACATATTTTTCACCAAAAACT
>REGO01000982.1:43906-61912 GCA_010120015.1 Rhombomys opimus
TTTTGTTGGTTGAACTTTTACGCTGTCCTCTACCCATTGGGCTATCTTAGTTGTTTGAATTTAGTTTCTGGTTGTTCCTGGACTCTTGTAGTGGACACAATCCCTTTGACAGGAAGACGGTTTTTCCTGAAGGAAGCCTTCCCAGCTTTTTGGGTATAGTTCCTGGGTGTCCGGTGTTTTTCAGGAGTTGTTACAGCTCACCTCAGGCATAGAGACCTGGGTGGTAACTGTGGTCCTGATTAGTCAAGAGGGCTCTCCTCTCACCGGGAGAAGTCCTGGAGACAGCTGCCCTCCTTCTGGGTTTCTTGTTGTAAATTTAGTGATCAGCTGCTGTATCCTGTGTGTCCCGTGGTTTGGTCAGTTTTGTTAGGGATAACTGGTTGCCCCTTGGAGCTGTATCTGGGGGTTGATCTCAGGGTTTCCAGTCTTTTGTAGGTCTGAGGTTGGGGCTCTGTGCCCCAGAACCCAAGAGGTAATTTGTGGCGGGTGAGTACTGCTCTGGTGTCTTGGGACACACTGTCTGTAAGGAGTAGTTGGTACAAAGCAGGCCTCTGGGTTGGCGGAGTGTGCGCCTACCTGCTAGTCTGCAGGAGCTGAGTTTCCAGTCACTCTGTGCTCCCTGTTTGGGCCCAGATCTGTGATGGCTGGGTGTACTAGCCTGTTTGCGATCTGCAGTCTGCTAGACTTTCCCTAGGTGACCCCAGCAGCACGGTTTCTTCCTTTTCTGAGGGGTCCTCTCCGGACAGGGGTTCCCAGTCCCTGTTGTACTGGGGCACGCAGCTTGTCTGTACTGCTGAGCTGAGCGAGCAGCTCTCTGCGCACAGCAGGAGGTCAGCTGTGATGGCGGTGGGCAACTGCCGTCCTAGAGACCTTCTGGGGAAAGACTGGGTGACCTGCAATCAGACCCACAACCTTGTTTCCCCGTGGGGTCCCCCCGCGACTGGGACTCCCAGCCTCAGGCGCCCTTGTGCCCACGTATCAGCCTGGGGAACTGATGGGGACAGGCAGGCTTAAGGCACCAGCCCAGAGACCCAAAGTCTGCGTCACCCAGGAACTCTTCCGGGTTCTGGCTGGGCAGCCGAGCGTGGACCGGACCAATTCCCAGGCCGTGGGAGCCTCCCCTCACCTGGGAAACACGACCACTGTGGTTTCGGGGCCCAGAGTTCAGTCTCCTGGTCGCTGCATGGAGAGTGCTGTCCTGCTTCTTATACAAGGTGCTCTCCTGGCACCGCCATCTTGGCTCCCCCAAAAATAAACCTTTAAAATGCTTGCTCTATTATTTCTGATGGTAATGCTGAATGAAAAGCTGGCTATACTGTTAATAGACAAAAAGTTATTTTTCAATTTCCAGGGTTATCTGCTCAACTTACAGAATTGATGGCTATCCATGCAGTTTTGCAAAATTTTTCTAAGCCTTTTATTTTGTTTACTGATAGTACTTATATTGTTCAAGCTATTCCTAAGCTTAAAACAGCAGGCCAGATTCTTTCCACCACTTGGGCTAGTTAAATGTTTGCTCAGATTCAAAGACTTATTTAGGCTTGTCCTAATCCTTTTGCTATTACTCATGTTAGAGCCCATTCTGGCCTCCCTATACCTCTTGCTTTAGGTAACCAGACTATTGATAAAGCCTTAATAACCCTGGCTCAAGAAACACCTATACAAAAAGTTCAATTGGCTCATAAATTATATCATTTTAATAGTCATTTCTTATGTTTAACTTATGGCCTGACCAAAAAACAAGCCAAAAAAAGTGTTAAAAATTTTAACAATTGTGATGTTTTCCATCCAGTACTTCATCTTGGGATTAACCCCCGAGGGCTGACCCTAGGTCAGCTATGGCAAATGGATGTAACTCATTTTATAAAATTTAAAAAATTAAAATTTATTCATGTAACTATTGATATGTATACAAGATTTTTTTTTGCTACCTTGCATTCTAGAGAAGCTGCACACCATATTATAGATCATTGTTTGGCTGCATTCACTGTTCTTGGCATGCCACACCAAATTAAGACTGATAATGGAGCAGCTTATACCAACAAGCCCTTTTAATTTTTTTTTGTAAAAATTAAATACTAAGCATGTAACAGGTATTCCTTATACTCCTATGGGCCAAGGCATGGTTAAACATGCCAATGTCACCATTAAGATATATTTACAAATGACAAAAAAAGGGGGCATTATGTCCTCCTCGTTCATCCAGAGCTCAATTTAATTTTTTTAACTTTGGACAAACATGGCAAATCTGCAGCTAAATATTTTTGGCACCCTAAAACCTTCATGGTTAAATAGAGGTACCCCTTGAATAATACATGGCATGGATCCAACCCCATTTTAATTTGGGGACAAGAATATGTTTGTGGGTTTTTGCAGGTTAAAGATGCTGCTTGAGGGCTGCCAGAGAGACTGGTGCAACAAGTGGATTACTTCAAGGAACAAGATCATTCTCCAAGTGACGATATTGTTGATCCAGTGAAGGCTACATTACACTTTTAGACCTTAGTACCCAATCCCCCTCTTGTTTTCCCTGTACATGTTAGCACACCTTTGTTTGGCTGGTCGGGTACTATTCATCTTTGTTATTGCCAGATGTGTCCATTTAGCTCAACAGAGCCAAGCTAGATTTAATGCCATTAAAACAGCAGCATGCTGTGACTCCCTCATCCCAGGTAGGCGCTTGGCTTGCCCAGCTCAAATGGCAGCTTTAACCTCTCCTTTCCTGTGTGATGGGCCAGTTAGTCAATGATGGGTTCTGGGTGATAGGATATTTACTAACGTAAGACACAGAAATCCCCCTATAAGCGGGATTCTCCCATGACGTGTAAGGAATTTATTGGGAATCACCCCCACTTAAGACAGGCACGGTTCCTTTGTTTTAATTTGAAAAGGAGAAATTGTGGCAGCCCATTTGGAGTTATTGGCAAATTGGAATGCACATCTGTGCATTGGAACTGGGCCTTTAAGCCCCAGTTACTATCTAAGCTTGGAGGCTAAGAGATTGACCCTGGCAATTTCACAACAAGAAGGTTCTGACCATGAGAAGTAGAGAGTAAATTCCTTGCTACCATAGTAACCAGACAGCAGGCTCTATGTAACCTTGAGTGAGCTCTTCTATGTATTGACCAAGTAAAGCTCCTATGTGAGAAACTGCTTGTACTTTTCTGCCTACTTAAGTGTAAACTTGATGTCCATTAAATGGACACTTTGATCAGCATGTAGACTTGGTGTCCTTCTCTTTGTTGCCCTGTCTCTCTCTCCCCAACCCTCTCTCAGGTGGTATTTAGGTGTCACTGCTGGCCAGTGACACCCTTTGATATGACACTAGCCTATCATGTCTCATCCAGATTGGCTGCATTTTCTTCCTCTGTGGCCTGGTAAGGTTGCTCTCACCTCAGGGGGAGATGATCAAAGAGCAGAGCCAGCTACTGAGTTCATGTCAGAGATAGTCCCTGTTCCCCTTACTAGTGTACCCACTTGGATACTGAGGTGCCATGGGCTCTATCTGCTCAGAGGTTTTAGGTTATCTCCATGCATGGTCCTTAGTTGGAGTATCAGTCTCAGAAAAGACCTCTGTGACCAGATTTTTGGTTCTTTTTCTCTTCCAGTGGAGCTCCTGTCCCTTCCAGGTCTTTCATCTCTGCTTCTCTCATAATAGTCCTTGTACTCTGCCTAAAGTTTGGCTGTGAGTCTCAGCATCTGCTTTGATACCCTATGAGGTAGCATCTTTCAGAGACCCTCTGTGGTAGGCTCCTGTCCTGTTCCTTTTATTTTCCCTCTTCTGATATCCTTCCCTTTTGCCTTTCTAAATGAGGATTGATAATCTTACCCAAGGTCCTCCTTCTTGCTTAGCTTCTTTAGGTGTATAGATTTTAGTATGGTTATCCTGTATTATATGACTAATCTCCACTTATAAGTGAATATATACAGTGTGTGTCTTTCTGTTTCTGGGGTACCTCAATTAGGATAATCTTTTCTAGTTTCCACCATTTGACTGCAAATTTCATGATTAATCTTAGTTCTTTATTCTGTTCCCTGTAGTATAGTACAATTTGACTTGGGAAGCCATCTCCTCTTTCTCTTAAAACACTTTCTTACATTCTTGTAAAAAAAGATATACTAGAGGCATGCATGCAGAAAGGGGGGAGGGTGGGACTGGGAGGGGAGGAGGGAGGGACTTATGGGGGGATACAAAAGGAATAAAGTGTATTTAATAAAAGTTAAATAAAAAAAATTAAAAAAATGATATACTGTTATTTGACAGGATACTTAAGAGTAAAATGGTCAAATTCCTGAGCTCCATTCTGTGTATTCTGTGCTGTGATTTCCTAGATACAAATTTTGTGGGAACAGGAATTATATTTATTTCTAGGCTTCAACCCAACAAAACAGAGAAAGGTTTCAGAAAGTAGATAACAGAAGAAATATTTACTGCAGACATGAAAAAAAATCTTGATTTTGCAACAGAAAATATACACTATATTTATACAAAGGTACTTCATGGAAATTTTTTTTCATAATGGGATAAAAATTTGACAGATAGAGCAGATAACCAGAAATAGAAATCCAAGTGCTATCAACAGCACTAAGCCCAGATAGGCGGAAAAGAAGGATGTTTTTCACAATATATAAGCAGGCAGAGAGAAAATGAAACCTCAGGGAGAGGAATAGTGCACTTTTAAAAAGATGAACAGCTGAGGTAATGAAGCTTGACAGGAACTAAGGAGTAAAATTTTCATTTCCTGTCTTCTCTCTCTCTCTCCCTTTCTCTCTCTTTCTCTAAAGTTCAGCAGATACTATTTGAGCAGGTGCACACCATCTATACATATCTGCATTACCAGGCAGAATGTAAGGGGGAAAGTGGGGGGAAGAATAGTGTTGGTGATCAAACATTCCAATATTAAAGATAACATACTCTATTTCTGATATGAGAATTACTGTATTTATTTCTTCAATTTTATCCTCTATATTACTTCATTTTTATTATAGTTTTCTGAAATCAATCCTTCATTCAGACTCAATTTATTTTCTCCATAGTTGGAAACCTTTTCAAATGTATAAAAATCATTAACTCAACATCTGAGCATTTTGGCATGATTTTCTTTTTAAGTCTGACTGGCTGAAGTATTTTTGAAGCATCAAAAAAATGTTTAGTCTCATTTGAAATGAACCTCAGAATCTTGATTGTATTGATACCAGCAGTGAAGGAACATAATTCAACATACCATTTATTGAGTCATATTTTGTTTTTGACATGCTTCAAAAGAGATTTGCTAAACTCAAAATGGTAAATATCAATTAACTCAATTAATCCTTAAAAATTATGCCAGAACACTCAGATGATGAATCCAAATTCTTAACTGGGAATTGGGCATTAAAAATTAAGTAATATCTAACTGTAATTGCTTTTCTTTGAGGAGGGTTAGCTTAGCCAGTGATATGCTGTATTTGCAAGTGGTACTTTTCCATAATACTTTTAGGCATCAATGATAGCAAACCAGCTGTTATAAGACATTAATATTGTGGGTTACACTGTAAGGGGAGAAGGGACAGCCTCTTTCATGAACTCTACTGCTTGCTCTTTGATCACTTGTCCTGGCGATCCGGCCAGGAAAAGGATCCAGGCAGTCATGATGAGATGTGGTAAGCAGATGGCAGAGGAGGAGAATTCCCCTTTCAGTGGACTAGAGTAAGTTGATAGGGGAGAAAATGGAGGGAGGGTGAGATTGGGAGGTGTTGAAGGAGGGGGTTTCAATTGGGACATATAAGGAATATTTTTTTTAAATTAAAAAAATAATATATACAATAAGACATTAATATCAAAATACTGGCTGTCTAATAGATTCATAATATTTCTTTGCATTACCATGTTCTCCACTAACACACTCAAATGCAACAGACAAATTAATTAACCTTAATTTGTAGCTAGATCCATTATTTCTGCTATAACACGATAAATTAAGGTTGAATAATATATAATCACAAGAATTTTATTTTTTATTGTTATATAGGATGATAATCCAAGATTGAGACTCATAATCTACATAGCTCCCTATCTCAGATACCAAAATTACTTATTTTCCTTGTACTTCATGTGGTCTGAGGAGCAAAGGACAAAAATGTGGTGGTGTTACAATGTAGAAAACATGGAAAGGCTCGGAAGTTCTTCTACCTTTTTACCTTACCTTCTACCTTATATCTACATATAAGGATATGTCATTCTTGAAGCCAAACTTCCAAAAAAGTATCATCTTTTCCTAGTATTATTTTATAGTTTAAATTCCAAGATATATAAACTTTGAAAAGACAAATCATATCAGTTTCCTTATATCTAAAATGGCATTGTTAAAACAGATTTACTATGAAGTATAAGTACATTTACTTACTATTTAGAAAATTATTTCTATAAAGCCACAGTCACCTTGATAACTAAACCTAACAAAGACCAAAAAACAAAGAGAATTTCAGGCCAATCTCCCTTCTGAAGATTGATGCAAAAATACTCATCAAAATAATTGCAACTGAATCTAAGAACACATAAAAGATATCATCCACTATGATCAAGTTGACTTCATTCCAGGCATGTAAGGGTGGTTCAATATACAGAAATCAATCAATGTAATTCACCATATAAACAAACTGAAGTAAAAAGCCATGTAATCATATCCTTAGATGCTGGAAAAGCATTTGATAAAATCCAAAACTCATGCATGTATAAAGTCCTGGAGAGATGAGGCATACAAGGCTATTAACTGATCATAGTATAGGCAATATTCAGAAAACCTACAGCTAACATCAATCTGAACAGAGAGAAACTTAAATCAAACCCACTGAAATCAGGGACAAGACAAGGCTGTCCAGTCTCTCCATACTTCTTCAACATACTTGTTGGAGTCCTAACTAGAGCAATAAGACAATTAAAGGAGATCAATTGGATTCAAATTAGAAAAGAAGAGGTCAAAGTATCACTGTTTGCAGATGATACAATAGTATATATGAGCGACCCCAAAATTCAGCAAGGGAACACCTACAGCTGATAAACACCTTCAGCAAAGTGGCTGAACACAAAATTAACTCAGAAAAATCAGTAGCCCTTCTATATGAAAAAAGTCAAATAGGCTTAGAAAGAAATGAGGGAAACAACACCCTTCCAAATAGCCACAAAAGGCATAAAAATTTTGATGTGACACTAAGCAAGCATGTCAAAGATTAGTATAAAAAATTCCAGTCTCTGAAGAAAGAAATAGAAGAAGATATCAGAAGATGGAAAGGTCTTCCACACTCATGGCTTGGCACGATTAACATAGTAAAAATGGCCATCTTACAAAAAACAATCTATAGATTCAATCCAATTACTATCAAATTACTGACACAATTGTTTATGGACCTTGAAATAACAATTTTCAACTATATATTGAGTAACAAAACACCCAGAAAAGCTAAAATAATCTTTTATAATAGAAGCACTTCTGGAAGTATCTCCATCCCTGATCTCAAGCTGTACTACAGAGCAACAGTAATAAAAACTGCAAGGTACTGGCCTAGAAACAGAATAGTGGATCAATGGAACTGATCAGAAGACCCAGAAATAAACCCACACACTCACTTATGGATGCCTGATCCTTGATGAAGATGCAAAAACCATACAATGGAAAAAAGATAGCATCTTCAACAAATGATGCTGGTCTAACTAGATGTCTTCATGTAGAAAAATGCAAATAGATCAATACTTATCACTCTGCACAAAACTAAAGTCCAAGTGGATCAAAGACCTCAACATAAAACCAGACACGTTAAATCGGTTAGAAGAAAAAGTAGGGAAGACCCTAGAACTCATTGGTACAGGAGACAATTTCCTGAACAGAACACCAACAGTACAGGCTCTAAGAGCAACAATCAATAAATGGGACCTCATGAAACTGAAAAGCTTCTGTAAAGCAAAGGACACCATCATCAAAACAAAACAACAGCCTACAGATTGGTAAAGAATCTTCACCATCCCTTTATCTGACAAAGGGATAATATCCAGTATATATAAAGAATTAAAGAAGTTGAAAAGCAACAAACCAAGTAATCCAATTAAAAAATGGGAGAACAGAGGTAAACAGAGAATTCTTGATAGAGGAATATCGAATGGCAGATAAACACTTAAAGAAATGCTCAACATCATTAGCTATTAGGGAAATACAAATCTAAATGATCCTGAGATTTCCCCTTACACCCATCACAATGGCCAACATGAAAAACTCAAGTGACAACACATGCTGGAGAGGTTGTGGAGAAAGGGGAACCCTCCTCCATTGCTGGTGGGAATGTAAACTGGTACAACCACTTTGGAAGTCTATCTGGCTCTTTGTTTGAAAAATAGGAATCGTGCTTTCTCAAGACCCAGCTATACCACTGCTAGGTATATTAGCCTTCTATTGGATGAAGGGTTGGTGAAGATTTTTTTCCCAGTCTATAGGCTGTCATGTTGTTCTGTTGACAGTGTCATTGGATTTCCAGAATCTTTTCAGTTTCATGAGCCCCCATTATTAACTGTAGATCTTAGAACCTGAGCTGTTGGTATTCTGTTCAGGAAATTGTTTCCTGTGCCATTGAGTTTGAGGCTCTCTCCTACTTATTCTTCCAATAGATTTAGTCTGTCTGGTTTTATGTTGTAATCTTTGAACCTCTTGATCTTTAATTTTGTGCCTGTTGAGAGATATGGTTCAATTTGCATTTTTCAACATATGGTCATCCAGTAAGACCAGCACCATTTGTTGAAGATGCTATCTTTATTTCATTGTATGATTTTGCCATCTTTGTAAAAAATCAGTTTTCTATAGGTATGTGAATTTATTTATGGTTAATATAAAGAATTATGAATTGCTCAAGAAATTAGACAGCAGTAAATCAATTAATACAATTAAAATGGGGTATGTGTATGTTTCTGCTTCTGAGATATCTGACTCAGGATTATCTTTATTTATTACAGTTTATTCAATTTGTATCCCAGCTGTATCCCCACACTTGTTTCCTCCTAATCTCTTCCTCCCTCTTTTCCTCAAATCCTCCTATGCACTTTCCTCAATCCACTGACAGTGGAGGACTTCTTCCCCTTCCATCTGACCTTATATTACCAGGTCACATCAGTACTGTCTTTCATAGTCTTCCTTTGTGGCCTGGTCAGGCATTTCCCCCCTCAGTGGGAGGTGATCAAACATCCAGCCACTGAGTTGTCAGAGAGAGCCCCTGCTCCCCTTATTAGGGAGTTCATTTGGAGACTGAACTGACATGGGCTACCTCTGTGCAGGGGTCAAGGTCATCTCCATGAATGGTCTTTGGTTGGAGTATCAGTCTCAGAAAAGTCCCTGAGGCTTAGATTTTTGTTTCTGTTGTTCCTCTTGTGGAGCTCCAGAACCTTCAAGGTTTTTCTATCTCCTGTGTGCATTGCTGGTGGGAATGTAAACTTGTAAAACCACTTTGGAAATCAATTTGGCGCTTTCTCAGACAATTAAGAATAGTGCTACCTCAAGATCCAACCATACCACTCCTAGGAATATATCTGAAAGATGATCAAGTATACAACAAGGACATTTGCTCAACCATGTTTATATCAGCTTTATTTGTAACAGCCAGAATCTGGAAACAACTCAGGTGTCCCTCAATTGAGGAATGGATATAGAAAGTGTGGTCCAATTACACAATGGAATACTACTCAGCAGTTAAGAACAAGAAAATCATGAAATTTGCACTCAAATAGTGGAAACTAGAAAAGATCATCCTGACTGAGCTATGCCAGAAACAGAGAGATACAAATGCTGTATACTTACTTATATGTGGATATTAGACATAATATTAGGGTAATCATACTAAAATCTGTACACCTAAAGAAGCTAAGCAAGAAGGAAGACCCTGGATAAGATGCTCAATTTTCATTCAGAAAGGTAAATGGGATAGACATTGGAAGAAGGTGAAAATAAGAAACAAGACAAAAGCCTATCACAGAGGGCTTGTGAAAGACTCTACCTAGCATGGTATTAAAGCTGATGCTGAGACTCATAGCCAAACTTTAGTCACTATGCAGGGAATTTTATGAAAGAAGGGGGAGATAGAAAAACCCCTTGAGTTTTTTTTTAATTTAATTTAATTTTATCAATTACATTTTATTCACTTTAAATGCCTCCCATAAGTCCCTCCCTCCACCCCTCCAGGTCCCACCTTCCCTCCCCCTTCTTCACACATGGCTCTCCCCAAGTCCACTGATAGGGTAGGTCCTTCTCTCTTTTCTTCTGATCTTAGTCTATCAGATCTCATCAGGAGTGGCTGTATTGTCATCTACTGTGGCCTGGTAAGGCTGCTGCCCCCTCAGGGGGAGGTGATCAAAGAGCAGGCCAAACAGATAATGTCAGAGGCAGTTCTTGTTCCCATTACTACATAACCCACTTGGACACTAAACTGCCATGGGCTACATCTGTGCAGGGGTTCTAGGTTATCTCCATGCATGGTACTTGGTTGGAGTATGAGACTCCAGGAAGACCCCTATGTTCAAATTTTCTGGTTCTGGTGCTCTCCTTGTGGGATTCCTGTCCTCTCCAGTTCTTACTATTTCCTACTTCTTACATAAAATTCCATGCACTCTGCCCAAAAGTTGGCCATAAGTCTCAGCGCCTGCGTCGATAGTCTTCAGGGCAGAGCCTTTCAGAGGCCCTCTGTGGCAGGTTCATAAGTTGTTTCCTGTTTTTTTTCCTTCTTCTGATCTCCATCCTCTTTGCCCTTCAGGATGGGGATTGAACGTTTTAGTCAGGGTCTTCTCTCTTGATTAGTTTCTTTAGATGTACAGATATTAGTAGGTTTATCCTATGTTATGTCTGTATGAGTGAGTGTATACCTTGTGTGTCTTTCTGCTTCTGGGACAGCTCACTCTGATCCTTTCCAGGTCCCACCACTGCAAATTTCTTAATTTCCTTATTTTTCATTGCTGTTTAATATTCCATTGTGTAGATGTACCACAACTTCTGCATCCATTCTTCAGTTGAGGGGCATCTGGGCTCTTTCCAGCTTCTGGCTATTGCAAACAAAGCTACTACAAACATGGTTGAGCAAATGTCCTTTTTGTGTACTTGAGCCTCTTTTGGATATATGCCTACAAGTGGTATAGCTGGATCTTGAGGAAGCGCTATTCCTAGTTGTCTGAGAAAGCACCAGGTTGATTTCCAGAGTGGTTATACAAGTTTACATTCCAACCAGCAGTGGAAGAGGGTTTCCCATTCTCCACAACCTCTCCAGCATGTGCTGTCACTTGAGTTTTTCATCTTGGCTATTCTGATGGGTGTAAGGTGAAATCTCAGGGTTGTTTTGATTTGCGTTTCCCTGATTGCTAATGAGGTTGAGCATTTCTTTAAGTGTTTCTCTGCCATTTGATATTCCTCTACAGAGAGTTCTCTGTTTAGCTCTGTTCCCCATTTTTTATTGGATTACTTGGTTTGCTGCTTTTCAGTTTCTTTAATTTTTTATATATACTAGATATTAGCTCTCTGTCTAATATCACCAGAGGGTTGGTGAAGATTCTTTCCCATTCTGTAGGCAGTAAGCAAAGGACCCCTTGAATTTTTGATCCTAGTTATTCCAATAGTTGTGAGATGGAATTTCTGGGTCTTTTTGATTTGTGTTTCTCGTGGTTTCAACACTCCAATAAATCTACCATGTTTGCCCTTCTAACTGATATTTCAGCCTCTTTGCTAGAGCCCTCATTGTTGTTTAGCTTCTTTATATTTTAGCATGTTTGTCTTATATTATATGTTTAACATCCACTCATAAGTGATTATACACCATGTGTATCTCCCTTCTTCTGGAATGATCCTTTTTAGTTCTATCCATTTGCCTGAAAATTTCATGATTTTCTTTTAAATATTGCTATGTAGTATTCCACTGTGTAAATGGACCACAATTTCTGCATCCATTCCTCAGCTGAGGGACATGTGGTATATACTCACTTATGAGACATAATATGAGACATAATACAGCATAATCATACTAAAATCTGTAAACATAAAGAAGCTAAGAAAGAAGGAGGAACCTTGGTAAGATGATCAATCTTCTTCAGAAAGGAAAATGTGATAAACACCAGAAGATGAAGAAAACAGGGTACGGTACAAGAACCTTCCACAGAGGGCCTCTGAAAGAGTATATTTAGCAAGGTATCATGTCAGATGCTGAGACTCACAGCCAAACTTTAGGCAGAATGCAGGGAATTTTAAGAATGAAAGTGGAGAAAGACCTGGAGGGAGAGGAGCTCCAAAAGGTGAGCAACGGAACCAAAAAAATCGGCCACAAGGTTCTATTTCTGAGACTGACAGTCCAACCAAAGACCATGCATGGAGATAACCTAGAACCCCTGCAAAGATGGAGCCCATGGCAGCACAGTCTCCAAGTGGGTTATCTAGTAAGGAAAACAGAGCTGTCTCTAACATGAACTCAGTGGCTGGCTCTTTGATAATCTCCACCTGAATGGGGGGAGGGGCAGCTTAACCAGACCACAGAGGAAAGCATTACAGCCAGTCTCGATTAAACTTAATAGGCTAGGTTCAGGTGGAAGGGGAAGAGGACTGGGAGAAGGGTATGGGATGAGAAGAGGGAGGGGGGTGGGATTGGGTGAGGACAAGGAGGGAGCTACACCTTGGATAAAATGTGAATAATTTGTAATAAATAAAAAATTAATGGATAAATAGCTTAAAATCCCTCAATAGAGGGATATAGAATGGCAGAGAAACACTTAAAGAAATGCTCAACATGCTTAGTTATCAGGCAAGTGCAAATCCAAACAACTCTGAGATTCCATCTTACATCTGTGAGAATGGGTAACATAGAAAACTCAAGTGACAACCCATGCTGGAGAGGATGTGGAGAAAGAGGAACCTTACACCATTGCTGGTGGGAGTACAAATTTGTACAACCCCTTTGGAAATCAATCTGTCAGTTTTTCAGAAATTTGAGAATATTACTACCTCAAGATCCAGCTATACCACTCTTGGGCATATACACAAATGGTGCCACACCATTCAATAAGGACATTTGCTCATGTGAAATAGCCAGAATCTGTAAAAAACCTAGATGTCACTCAGTGGAGGAATGGATATCGAATTGTGTCACATTTGCACAATGGAATACTTCTCAGCTATTAAAAACAAGAAATCATGAAAATTATGAAATATTTAGACAAATGGATTGAACAAGGGATCCTTGTTTGTCCTGTAAAGCAGAAACAGACAGGCTTGTTATATATTCACTTATATGCATTTATTATCAGTATAATATAGGTTAGCCATCTATATACCTAAAGAATCTAAACACTAATTAGGACTCTAGAGAGGATGCTTAAATCACATTCTTAGTGGCAAACAGAATACGCATCAGTAGCGGTGGAAGAGGGTAAACAGAATGGGACCCCACTATAGGCTTCCTTTGGAAGGATTCACGTAAGAGGGGATTGAAGCTATTGCTGAGACTCAGAGTCAAATTTAAGGGAGAACAAAGGGAGTCTTATGGAGGAATGAATAGAGGGGTGGTAAGGAAGTGACATGAAGGGAACAGGATCGCCACATAGAGACCAGCACTTAACTAAAAGTTCTGAGCCTAAGGGATCCTGCAGAGACAGATAAACCAATAGATGAGAATACCTAGAACCCCTGCTCAGACGTGGCTAATTCGCCTATCAGTCTCCATGTGAATCTCTGAGTGAGTAGAGCAGGCGCTGATTCTATCCTGAACTCAGCTGACTGCTCTTTGATTATGTGCCCCTGGTGATGGAGCTTTGCCAGTCCGTGGAGGAAGAGGATCCAAGCAGTCGTGATGAGACTTAATAAGCTATGGGGATATGGCAATAGTGGAGAACTCCCCCTTTCAGTGTTCTCGGAGAAGGGGATGTGGGGAAGAAGGAGGGAGTGTGGAACTAGGGGAAGTTTAGGGAAGGGGCTTCAACTGGGATATACAATAAATAAAATTTAAGTAAATAATTAGAATTAAAAATTTACAAAAAGAAAATTAGTGCTCATTTTCTTTCCTATCACAGATTCAATTTCTTCATATTGTTACCTTATGTTTTATATTTTATTGTCTAGTATTTAATCAGAAGTTATATTCATTATTGATTTTAATAAATCATTAAAATAAGTCAATAAAATGAGTCATACTTATTTTAATAAATCTTTATACAGTCATACTTATTTTATCTATCATGTTGTAAATGGAAAACAGAAAATAATTTTCTACTTTGAGAGTTTTATTTAACAATGCAGATTTATAAAACATTGTTTAAAGATTATTTAAAATGGTTAAATAACTATGTTGAATGATCACAAATTTTTCATGATAATGGCTGCAGAAATAATAGTTATTATTTATTTTTCTGGAATCCATAAGTTTATAAACATTGAAATGACACTACATTTTTAAAGTATTCATTGTTCACATCAAATAAATAAAAATATTTTTTTCTAAAATAAGTGTACTGCATGATTTACTTATTGATAACTCTGATGTAGGATTATGGAAAATATGTTCGATTATGTGGTCATAAAAATAGATATTTTTCATATTTTCACTTAATATTTGTTAGGATAACACATTGCAAAATATTTTTTATTAATTGTACTTTATTCACTTTGTATCCTCTCATAAGGCCCTCGCTCCTCCCCTCCCAGTCCCACCCTTCCATCCCCTTCTTCACACATGCCCCTCCCCAAGTCCACTGATAGGGGAGGTCCTCCATTCCTTTCTTCTGATCTTAGTCTATCAGATCTCATCAGGAGTGGTTGTATTGTCATCCTCTGTGGCCTGGAAAAGCTGCTCCCCCCTTAGGGAGAAGTGATCAAAGAGCAGGCCAATCAGATCGAGTGACAACACATGCTGGAGAGGCTGTGGAGAAAGGGGAACCCTCCTCCACTGCTGGTGCGAATGTAAACTTATACAACCATTCTGAAAATCAATCTGCAGCTTTCTCAGACAACTAGGAATAGTGCTTCCTCAAGATCCAGCCATACCACTCCTAGGCATATATCCAGAAGAGGATCAAGTACACAGTAAGGACATTTGCTCAACCATGTTTGTAGCAGCTGTATTTGTAATATCCAGAAGCTGGAAACAGCCCAGATGCCCCTCAACTGAAGAGTGGATGTAGAAATTGTGGTACATCTACACAGTACAAAATATTTTGATTTGGAAATACCTCACTTCTATGTTATATAAATAGATGAAATATAATCTTATCATTCGGAAGAAAATAAAAAGAATATTAATGTTTGTTACTTTTAAAAAATGATCATTTTTGGAGACATGGTTTCTCTGTGTAAACTTGGCTGTCCTGTACTCACACTGTAGGCCTATCTAACTTTGAAGTCACAGAGATAAGCCTGCCTCTGCCAACCAAAGTGCTGGGATTACAGGCATGCACCATCGTGCCTTGCAGATTATTAATTTTTCTACATGAAAATATATAGCAAAGAACGGTTATAATACTTTTACTACCCATTTTATTATAAAGCTAACATTTCATATAAAATATTTTATATAAACTTCAACAAAATCTACAAACTATGATAATTTAAATTTGTTATACTGGAGGATAAAGTTTATTGTAGATATGTGAGAGACACATCTGGTAGATTCCAGAGTGACCATGACCTTGAACCAAGTGGGGAAAGAGTGAGAAAAAGGGACAGATGAGAAATAAGCACAACATCCAGGTGGCCAAAGGGGGAAAAGAGTGCTAATTTAAATGTCATTTCCTTAATCTTTTTCATCAATTATTGAGTAGAAAATATATAAAAGTCACACACACACACACACACACACACACACACACACATATATATATATATATACTTCCATTTCAAACTCATATGACATACAGCTTTTCATTTCTGACAGTAGTTACAACCATAATGTTAATACTGTGAATGACTTATAATAATAAATAAACAAAAATGAAAGCTTGTCTTCAAGTGATTGTCATTTGATAGTTCATACAGAGAAGTGTTTTAGCTGCATTTTATACAATCATATAGAATCTGAATATCAATAGGATCTAACCACAGAAAACTAGAAATATGATTTTCTTGTTGGCCTTTCTTTTCATACTTTGTTTAGTACATTCCTCTGTGTAGGCATATTGAAAAGAGTTGGGATTCACTAATAGTTGATATACATGTGTAACATTGCAGTAAATGGTAATTCAAGAGAAGAACAGTCTCTCTTTTCAAATCCACAGAGGAAAGCCAAATCAATCTGACAGTGTAAGAGAGAACAGCTGTATATTTTACATCTCTCTAAACAGTGACAGAAAATGCAAATAAAAGGGGAAAGAACCAAGTTTCAATTCTTATTAAAGAAATCGACTAGATAATCACCATGCATGGTCCTTGGTTGGAGTATTGGACTCTGCAGGTCCAGAGACCTTGGTCCAAGTTCTTTGGTTTTGTTGGTCTCCTTGTGGTGCTCCTGTCTACTCCCAAGACTTTCAATCTCTCCATTCTTCCATATGATTCCCTGTACTCTGCCCAAAGTTTGATTAAAAGTCTCAGCCTCTGCTTTGATACCCTGCTGGATAATGTAAACAGAACAACCACAAAAACAAACAAGCAAACAAACAAACAAAAACACAGCCTACAAGCTGGGAAAGGATCATCACCAACCCTACATTTGACAGAAGGCTAATATCCAGAATATATAAATAACTCAAGAAATTAAACACTAATAAACCAAGTAATCCAATTAAAAATGAGCATTTCCTTAAGTGTTTCTTTGCCATTGGATATTCCTCCATCAAGTGACAACACATGCTGAAGATGATGAAGGCAAAAGGGAACACTCTTCTACTACTGGAGGGGATGTAAGCTTGCACAAGCCACTTTGGAAATCAATCTGGCACTTTCTCAGAAAATTAGGAATAATGCTACCTCATGTTCTATCTATACTACTCCTAGGCATATACCGAAAAGTTGTCCCACCATTCAGTAAGAACATATGCTCAACTATGATCATAGCATCTTTTTTTTTAATAGCCAGATCTGGAAACAACCTAGATGTCCCTCAAGGGAAGAATGGATGTAGAAATTGTGATACATTTACACAATGAAATACTACTCAGCAAGTAAAAACAAGAAATCATGAAATTTGCAGGCAAATGCATGGAACTAGAAAAGATCATCCTGAGTGAAGTATCCCAGAAGCGGAGAAAGACACATATGGTCTACACTCACATATAAATGAATATTAAACATATAATATAGGATAAATATAGTAGAATCTATAGTACTAAAGAAACTAAACATTAACTAATTGTTCTGAATTTCTTAATGCATTCTGTTGAAAGTCATTTGATCTGCAAATGAGTTTCAGCCAATTCTATACTTACTATTATATCAGTAAAAGGTTATACACTCCTATATTAAGGTCCTTGATCCATATGGAGGTGAGTTCTCTGAGGGATGATAGATATGGATACATTTTTATTCTTCTGCATGTAGCTATCCATTTAGGCCAGCACCATTTGTTGTATCTTCTTCAGTGTGTGTTTTTGGCTTCTTTGTAAAATATCAGATGTCTGTAGTTGAGTGGAGTGATGTCTTCAGCTCTATTCTTTGGTTCAGAATGTGAGTTTTTAGCTAATATCACAATGTTTTTAATGTTAATTTTTCTCTTTTTTTTCTATTTTATTTTTTTTTAATTTTTTTATTTTTTAAATTTTTTTCTTATAAGTTACATTTTATTAACTCTGTATCCCAACCGTGTCCCAATCCCTCATTCCCTCCCAGTCCCTCATCTCCCTCCCTCATCTCCACCGTGCCCCTTTCCAAGTCCACTGATAGGGGGGGACCTCCTCCCCACTCATCTGATCCTGTTTTATCAGGTATCTTCCAGACTGGCTGCAAAGCCCTCCTCTGTGGCCTAACAGGACTGCTCCTCCCTTGGGGGTGGGGAGGCCAAAGAGCCAGTCATTGAGTTCCTGTTAGCAATAGTCCTTGT
>REGO01000982.1:93313-111959 GCA_010120015.1 Rhombomys opimus
GCCCCGGGTACCTGTGTACCGAATAAAGCCTCTTGCTGTTTGCATCTGTACAACTGGTCTCGTTGATCCTTGGGAGGGGGTCTCCCTGACGGAAGATACCCCTCGGGGGTCTTTCATTATAAGGTGGTATTTAATTGTGGTTTTGATTTATATTATATTGTTATATATGTTGAAGTGCTTTTTATATACTAAATTAATATCTTCTTTGGAAAACTGTACTATTATAATATACCTTATTTTTTAATATATTAAAAGGCTCCTATGATAATATAGACACATTAATTATAATGACAATGGTAATTAGTTGAGGGTGTATATATCAAATTATAATGTTTTTACCCTATGTATATATTATATAAAATGAATAATTTAAAAATCTCTAAAGAAAATATTTAATCTTTTCTTGTAAGGAGGGAGCTAAACTTTTTATTTCAATGACAAAGCAAAGTATTCTACACCTATTATGTTTCACATGAAGTGATAACTTCAAACCTCCAACTGTTGTTCATGTCTAGGGAAGTCTAAGATGTAGATGGGAACAATTTCTGTCCTTCCACTAGCATTAGTGCTTATCCAAAGTTGTGGAACATATAAATATTATCAGGAAAATTTAATAAATTTAATAATTAATTCATTTTATGATAGGATTTTGAGTTCAACAATAGAAACATCTTCATTATTTTATGTTTATATCCTAATAAATATAAATAATTTGACAAATCAAATGAACATACTAAGATCATAATGTAATTATGAACTTCTTTTTTTGTATTAAGTATTGTAATTTTACTAATATGGTTAAAATAGAAGCCAGGCTGGAGGAAGATGTGGATGTCTCTGTTTCTCTAGTACATGAGAGTTGATGTTAATGCAAGGGAATAAAAGTTTATAGTCTGGGACATAGCTTCTGGCCAATATATTTTTATACTGTCTCAAAATAAATAAAATACAACTGTTGATTTCATTTTGACAACATATTTTGCTGACACAAAAATTAAAATGTGAGCATAGTTTTCTAATGTGTCCAATTTTGTGCTAGGTTATGAGTAGCAGTGTTATCCCACATTTCCTATTTACATGTCATAATTATATGCATTTTCATTATTTACATATGTTTACCTCTGTTTTTCCTGCTTTCTTCCCTAACTTCTTCCTCTCCATGATTTCTTTTGTTTGTGTTTTCTTTAATTTTTCCAATTCTATATTCAGATCTTGAACTGTTTGCAGATTTCCTTCACCTGTCTGACTGTATTTTCCTGCTTTTCTTTGAATTCCTTCACTTGTTTGTTTGAACATTCCTCTGTGTTTTTTTTTAAATTTCTTTCAGTGATTTAATTATTTTCTTTCTAAAGACCACAAACTGTTCAGCTGCATCTTCCTGTATTTCTTTATAGATGGCCATAGTCTGTTTGAATTTCTCTTCCTCTTTTCATTCATACAATTTATTTTTTTTTTGTCCCTGAGGTGGGACATGACATTTCCTTCACCATGGGTTTTTTTCCCAACACAGTAAGCCTGTCCCTGTTGCTTTGGAGCCCACAGTTGTCAAGTGCTCACTGGAGTCTCTGAGCAGGAGACTGAGTGCCTGTCAAAGCAAAGGACCTCTCCCAGGGATTGTCTGTGTGACCTGAGGTCAGGGGATCCTAATTGCTTCCTTCAAAGGGGTGTATTCTCTCAACTGGAAAACCCAGTCTCTGGAGTTGTGGTGCCCACAATTCAGTCTGGGATGGTGATCAAAACACACAGATATGTGGTTCTAGGCTGGGGTCTGATCCTCTGCTGGGACTCAGGAACTCTTATGAGGTTTAGTTGTGTGACCTGAGAATAGACCTAATTGCTTTCCTCACCCTGAGGTTTCCTCTCACCTGGGAAACACAATCGTTGGTAATGTAGGGCCCAGAATTCAGTCTGTTGGTCTCTATGCAGTCACTGCAGCCCTCCCTGTAAAAAACAGTATTCTCTCAGCGCAGTCTTCTTGGATCCTCATCACAAATTGCATCTTTGAGAACATGTATTTTAAAGGAAAATACATAGATAATTATAATATTAATGTGTGACATAAACATAGATTCATACATAAAAGGCACCTGATTAAAACTGTTTTCATCATTATTTTTAAATAGGGGAACAAAGAAGACTAACTATGAGTCCCACTTAATAGGACAAGCACCATACAGGTGCAATGTTAGTAAGTGCACACTGGAGATACAAAAGGTTCTCAAATTTATAAATAAATGAGTATCATCTAAAGAGCTTATTGAAACAAAAATCCCAAAGGGGTGGGGTGTACCTCTGGAGCTTTTTACGAGGTGAAAATACAGAACCACCCAAAACAACACCAGCATGTTTTCCTCACTCTCTTAGTTCCCTCTGAAAGACATACCTTGCCCAGTCAAGTGTGTACTTGCCAGAAAATCAGCTCCCAAATCCAGTCAGTACACAGCTCTTGAACAACTGCAGCCACATCTGACAAAAGAATTGATAGTCTGCCTGCATGTGGACCTACTCCACTTGTTTGCTGCACTCTCCAGACTCTGTTCCCAAACCCTCCTCTTCTCCTTAGTTCTGTGTCCTAACACCAAACTCAGAAAAAGACATCCTGCTGGACAAGGGGTCATGGAGGAGAACAGAAATCCAGGTGGGACAACTACCCTTGGACATCACCCATCACTATCACATAAACCTTCATCCAAGAGATGCAGGGATAGTTCACCATATAAAAATTTATCATTGCAATCCATCATATTAATGGATCAAATTAAATGCATACACACATGCACACATACAAGCTCACACACAAACACACACACAATTATCCCATCAGATGTCAATAAATTCTTTGAAAAAATCCAATAACCTTCGTGATAAAAGTCTTGGAGAGATTAGGGATACAAGAAACAAACTTAAGTATAATGAAGGCAATTTACAGAGAGCCTATAACCAAGATCAAAGTAAATGGAAAAAAAAGTCAAAGCAATTCCACTAAAATCATGAATAAGACAAGGCTGACTACTATTTCTGTATCTATCCAATATAGTACTTGAAGTTCTACATATAGCAATACCATAAATAAAAGAGATCAAGTGCATAAAAATTGGAAAAAAATAAGTCAAATATCACAAATACCAGATAATATGATAGTATACATAAGTTCTCTCCGAAAATCTACCAGATAATTCCTACAGCTTCAGCATATTGGCTGGATACACAATTAACTGAAAAGAAAAAAAAAAGAGCAGAGGAGTAGTACTCTTTTATACAAGTGATAATGGGCTGAGAAAGAAACTAGGGAAACAACACCAATGACAATATCCACACATAATAATAATAATAATAATAATAATAATAATAATAAAATCTTGGTTTAGCTTTAACAAAGCAAGTGAAAAACCTGTATGACAAGAACTTCAAATCTCTGAGGAAAAAAAAAATGAGGACGATATCAGATGATAGAAAGATTTTCCATGCCCATGTATTGGTAGGAGTAACCTAATAAAAAGGACCATCTTTTTCCAATTTAAAGGAGAGGTCAATAAGAATACAAGAGACCTACAGAATACCCAATAAATTAAAACAGAAAAGAAAATCCTCCCACCATATAATAATTAAAAAATTAAGTACACAGAACAAAGAAAAAATATTAAAACCTGCAAGGGAAAAGGCCAAGTAACATATAGCGTCAAACCCATCAGAATCACACATGACTTCTCAACAGAGACTATGAAAGCCAGAAGGGCCTGGAAGGATATCATGCAGGCTCTAAGAGAACAGAAATGACAGCCCAGGCTACTTACTATACCCAGCAAAACTCTCAGTCCTCATAGACAGAAAAAACAAGATATTGAATGACAAAAACAAATTTTAATAATACCAACACACAAATCCAGAGTTACAGATGACACTAGAAGGAAAAATACAACACAAGAAGATTAGCTACTTTCAAGAAAACACAGGAAATAATTAACCTCACTACAGTAAAACAAAAAGAAACCAAGCACATAAAAATATGACCACAGCCAACATCAAAATCAAAGGATCTAACAGTCACTGGTCATTGATCTCTCTCAACATCAATGGACTCAATTCTCCAATAAAAATACACTGACTGAAAGAATGAATGCATAAACAACACCCAGAAATCTGTTGCATACAAGAAACACACCTAACTCACAAAGATAGACATTACCTGAGAGTAGAGGGCTGGAAGACAGCTTTCCATGCAAATGGACACAGGAAGCAAGCAGGAGTAGCAATTCAAATAGCTGATAAAATAGACTTTCAACCAAAATTAATCAAAAGAGATGGGGAAGGACACTTCATACTCATCAAGGGAAAAGTTCACCAGGAAGACATCACAGTCATGAACATCTTGTGCCCCAAATACAAGGACACCCATATTTGTAAAAGAAACATTGATAAAACTTAAACCACATATAGATCCCCACACCCACTCTCAACAAAGGACAGGTGAACAAAACAGAAAATTAAACAGAGAAACAATGTCTCTAACAGAGGTCATGAATCAAATGGACCTAACAGACATTTACAGAACCTTAAGCTCAAACACAAAACAATTTACCTTCTACTCAGCAGCTCATGGAACCTTTTCCAAAATAGACCATATGGTTGTTCACAAACCAAGACTCAACAGATACAAGAAGATTGAAATAATCTCTTGTAGCCTATCTGATCACCATGGAATAAAGCTGGACCTCAACAACAACACAAATAGCAAAAAGCCTACACACAAATGGAAACTGAACAACTTGCCACTAAATGGCAGCTGGGTCAGGGAAGAAATAAAGAAAGAAATTAAAGTGTTCCTAGAACTCAATTAAAATGAAGGCACAACATACCCAAACTTGTGGGACACAATGAAAGCAGTGTTAAGAGGAAAGTTCATAGCACTAAGTGCCTTTAAGAAGAAATTTGAGAGAGCTCATTCAAGCAACTTAATGGCTCACCTAAAAACCCTAGGGAAAAAGAAGAAGCATACACACCAAAAAGGAGTAGATGGTTGGAAATAATCAAACTCAGGGCTGAAATCAAACAATTAGAAACAAATAAAACAATTCAAAGAATCAATGAAACTAAGAGCTGGTTCTTTGAGAAAATCAACAAGACAGACAAACCCTTAGCCACCAAACTAACTAAAGGCAGAGAGACACCATCCATATCAATAAAATCAGAAATGAAAAGGGAGACATAAGGACAGACACTGAGGAAATCCAAACAATCATTAGGACATACTTCAAAAGTCTATATGCCACAAAATTTGAAAATCTAAATGAAATGGACAATTTTCTTGATCGATTTGACTTACCAAAGCTGAATCAAGACCAGGGAAATCAATTAAATAGTCCTATATCCCATAAGAAAATAGAAGCAGTCATCAAAATTCTCCCATCCAAAAAAAGAATCCCAGGACCAGATCGTTTCAGCACAGAATTATTTGAAGAGCAGACCTTCAAAGAATAGCTAACTCTAGTTCTCGTCAAACTATTCCAGAAAATACAAACAGAAGGAACACTACCAAACTCATTCTATGAACTCAGGCACCTTGGTACCTAAAACTCACAAAACCCAGCAAAAAAAAAGAGAATTTCAGGTCAATCTTCCTTATGAGCATTGATGCAAAAATATTCAACAAAATACTTGCAAACCGAATACAAGAACACATCGAAGATATCATCCATTATGACCAAGTAAGCTTCATCCCAGGTATGCAGGGGTGGCTTAGTATACAGAAATCCATCAATGTGATCCACCATATTAATAAACTGAAAGAAAGAAAAAAACACATGATTATCTCCTTAGACGATGAAAAAGCATTTGACAAAATACAACATCCACTTAAGTTTAAAGTATTGGAGAGATCAGGGATACAAGGAACATATCTAAACATAGGAAAGGCAATATAAAGCAAGCCTATAGAAAACATCAAAATAAACTGAGAAAAATTTAAACAATCCCACTGTAACCAAGAACAAGGAAAGGCTGCCCACTCTCTTCATATCCCTTCAACATATTTCTGGAAGTCCTTGATAGACCAATAAGAGAGTTGAAGGAGATCAAAGGGATACAAATTAGAAAGGAAGAAGTGAAATTGTCACTATTTGCAGTTGGTATGATAGTATAGCTGAGTCACCCCAAAAATTCTTCCAGGGAACTCCTACAGCTGATAAATAATTTCAGCAAACTGGCTGGATACAAAATTAACTAAAACATATCAGTAGCCCTCATGTATAGAAAGATAAATGGGCTGAGAAAGAAATTAGGAAAACAACACCCTTCACAACAGACAAAAAGGACATAAAGTAACTTGTTATAACCCTAACCAAGCAAGTAAAAGATTTGTATGAAAAAAATTCCAAGTCTCTGAAGAAATAAATGGAAGAAGATATGAGAAGATGGAAAGATCTCCCATGCTCATAACTTGGAAGGACTGACATAGTAAAAATGGCCATCTTCCCAAAAGCAATCTACAGATTCAAAGCAAGTCTCATCAAATTACCAACAAAATTATTTACAGACCTAGAAAGAAAAATTCTCAAATTCATATGGAATAACAAGAAACCCAGAAATGCTTAAACACTCATTTACAATAAAAGATCTCCTGGAGGTATCTCCATCCCTGATCTTAAGCTGTACTATAGAGCAACAGTAATAAAAACTGCATGGTACTGGAATAGAAACAGAATGGTTGATCAATGGAACCAAACAGAAGACACAGAAATAAACCCACACACTTATGGACACCTGATCTTTGACAGATGCCAAAAACATACAATGGAAAAAAGATAGCATCTTCAACAAATGGTGCTGGTCTAACTGGATGTCTACATGTAGAAAAATGCAAATAGATCTGTACTTATCACCATGCACAAAACTGACGTCCAAGTGGATCAAAGACCTCAACATAAAACCAGACACATTAAATCAATCCATTAGAAGAAAAATTGAGGAATACCCTAGAACTCATTGGTACAGGAGACAACTTCCTGAACAGAACGCCAACAGCACAGGCACTAAACGCAAAAATCAATAAATGGGACGTCATGAAACTGAAAAGCTTCTGTAAAGCAAAGGACACTGCCATCAGAACAAATCAACAGCCTACAGACTGGGAAAGGATCTTCAACAACCCTATATCTGAAAGAGGGCCAATATCCAGTATATATAAAGAACTAAAGAAGTTGAAATTCAACAAAGCAAATAATCCAAATCAAAAAATGGGGAACAGAGCTAAACAGAGAATTCTCGGTAGAGGAATATCGAATGGCAGAGAAACACTTAAAGAAATGCTCAACCTCATTAGCCATTAGGGAAATGCAAATCAAAGTGACCGAGAGATTTCACCTTATACCCATCAGAATGGCCAAGATGAAAAACTCAAGTGACAACACATGCTGGAGAGGTTGTGGAGAAAGGGGAACCTGCCTCCATTGCTGGTGGGAATGTACACTGGTGCATCCACTTTGGAAACCAATCTGGTGCTTTCTCAGACAACTAGGAATAGCGCTTTCTCAAGATGCAGCCATACTACTCCTAGGCATATATCCAAAAGAGGCTCAAGTACACAAAAAGGACATTGGCTCAACCATGTTTGTAGTAGCTTTATTTGTAATAGACGAAAGCTGGAAACAACCCAGATGCCCCTTAACTGGAGAATGGATACAGAAATTGTGGTACATCTACACAATTGACTATTACTCAGCAATGAAAAATAAGGAAATCATGAAATTTGCAGGTAAAGGGTAGGACCTGGAAAGGACCATCCTGAGTCAGCTGTCCCAGAAGCAGAAAGACACACAAGGTATATATTCACTCATATAGTTATATAATATAGGAAAAACCTACTAAAATCTGTACATCTAAAGAACTAATCAAGAGGGAGGACTCTGACTAAAATTTTCAATCCTCATCTCAAAAGGCAAAGAGGATAGACATCAGAAGAATAAGAAAACAGGAAACAAGTTAGGAACCTGCCACAGAGGGCCTCTGAAAGGCTCTGCCCTGCAAACTGTCAAAGCAGATTCTGAGACTTATGGACAACTCTTGGGCAGAATGATGCATGGAATATTATGAAAGAAGTAGAATATAGTAAGATCTGGAATGGACAGGAACTCCACACTGAGAGCAACAGAACCAGAAAATTTGAACACAGTGGTCTTTCCAGAGACTCATACTCCAACCAAGTACCATGCATGGAAATAACCTAGAACCCCTGCACAGATGTAGCCCATAGCATTTCAGTGTCCAAGAGGCTTCCATAGTAATGGGAAGAGGGACTGCCTCTGACATAAACTGATTGGCCTGCTCTTTGATTACCTCCCTCTGAGGGTGGAGCAGCCTTAACAGGACACAGAAGATGACAATGCAGTCACTCCTGATGAGATCTGATATCAGAAGGAAGGAGAGGAGGACTTCCCCATCAGTGGACTTGGGGAGGGGCATTCGTAAAGAAGGGGAGGGAAGGTGGCTTTGAGAGGGGAGGATGGAGGGGTTTATGGGGGGATACAAAGTGAATAAAATATAACTAAGAAAAGTTTCTTAAAAAGTGCATTAAGGAGGGTTTTTTTAATTTTTATATTTTTAATATTAGTTACAGTTTGTTATCTTTGTATCCGTGCTGTATCCCTCTCTCTATTTCTGTTACAATCCCACCCTCCCACCCTCGTCTCCTCACTGACCCTTTCCAAGTCCACTGATAAGAGAGAACCTCCTCTGCTTCCATCTGATACTGGTTTATCAGGTGTCTTCAGGACTGGCTGCAAAGTCCTCCTCTGTGACCTAGCAAGGCTGCTTCTCCCTGGGCCGTGGTGGGAGTCAAAGAGCCCACCATTGAGTTCATGTCAGAAACAGTCCCTGTTCCCCTTACTGGGTACCCACTTGGATACTTAGCTACCAAGGGCTTCATCTGAGCAGGGGCTCTAGGATGCATGCATACACTGTTCTTGTTTGGCGAAACAGTCTCATAAAAGTCCCCTGTGCCCAGATCTATTTGGTCCTTGTAGAACTCCTGTCCTCTCCAGATCAAATTAACCCCCCCTTTTTTTGGTTCCCTGCATTCTCAACATCTGTTTTGATACACTGCTAGGTAGAGTGTTTCAGAGGCCCTCTGTTTTAGGCTCCTGTCCTGTTACTTGTTTGGCACTTTCTCAGACAATTAGGAATAGTGCTTCCCCAAGATCCAGGTATACCACTTCTAGGCATATATCCAAAAGAGGCTCAAGTACACAACAAGGACATTTGTTCAAACACTTTTGTAGCAGCTTTATTCATAATAGCCAGAACCTGAAAACAACCCAGATTTCCCTCAGTTGATTAATGGATACAGAAATTTTGGTACTTTTACACAATGGAATACTACTCAGCAATTAAAAGCCAGGAAATCATGAAATTTGCAGGCAAATGGTGGGACCTAGAAATGATCATCCCGAGTGAGATATCCCAAATGCAGAAAGACACACATGGTATATACTCACTTATATAGTCCTAAAAGATAGGATAAATATACTGAAATCTATCCACCTAAAGGAGATAAACAAGAAAGAGGACCCAGGGTACTATGATGAATCCTCACTTAGAAAGACAAATGGGATGGACATTAAGGAGCTTTTCATGTCCTGCTTACAGTTTATAAACAATCCTGTTTGCAAATACAGTTGTAAGTTAATGATCCTCTTTAGAAATTACTGTTGCTTGATAAATAAGTCTTGAATGACAAAAAAAAAAAAATAGTGGCCATCTTACCAAACACACTCTTCAGATTCAATGCAATTCCCATCAAAATCCAAGAAAATTCTTTTTTTTTTCATTTTTTCTTTGTTATTGTTGTTATAATTTAGAGGCCTTGAAACCAATAGTCAACTTCTTATGGAAAAATGAAAAACTCAGGATAGCTACAACAATCCTATATACAATAAAAGAACTTTTTGAAGTATCACCATACTTGTTTCAAGCTATACTACAGAGTTAAAAAAAAAGATTTTATTTTATAGTATTTTTATATGTTGGATTACACTGACAGATTTTTGTTTATTGAATCCCTGGGATGAACCCTCCTTGATCATGGTGGATGATATTTTTTATGTGTTCTTAGATTTGGTTTGCGAGTATTTTTTGAGAATTTTGGAAAAACATCAGCATAAAAACAGAAACACTGAACCTGATAGAAAAAAAAAAGGGGGAATAGCCTTTATGAACATATTGGAACAGGAGACAACGTCTTGAAGAGAATACCTACATCACAGGCACATAGATCAACAATTAATACATGGAACCTCATGAAACTGAAAATCTTCTATAAGACAAAGGACACTGTCAATAGGACAAATATTTTCTAAAATAGGGAGATCCAACACATACATAAAAGAGATAAGGAAGGGAGTGAGGGCAGGATTGGGAGGGAACGAGGGTGAGGCTGCAACTGGGATAGAAAGAGAATAAACTGTAATAAATAAAAAATTATATTAAAAATAAGCTTACCCCAGAACTACACCTTAGCAAATTCTTTTTTAATTATTTTTTTTATAAATTACAGTTTATTCACTTTGTATCTCCACTGTAGCCCCCTCCTTCATCCCCTTCCATTCCCATGCTCCTTCCCTCATCTCCTCCCATTCCTCTCCCAAAGTCCACTGATAGGGGAGGTCATCCTCCCCTTCCCTCTGACCCTAGCCTATTAGGTCTCATCAGGACTGGCTGCATTATCTTTCTCTGATGCCAGGTAATGCTGCAATCCCCTCAGGGGAAAGTGATCAAAGAGCCAGCCACTGAGTTCATGTCAGAGAGAGTCCCTGTTGCAATTACTTGGGAACCCACTTGGAAACTGAACTGCCACGTACTTCATCTCTGCAGGGTTGTAGGTTATCTCCATGCATGGTCCTTGTTGGAGTATCAGCCTCAGAAAAGATCCCTGTACCCATATTTTTTGGATGTGTTTCTGTTCTTGTAAAGCTCCATTACCCTCCAGGTTTTCCTATCTTCCCCTTCTTTCATAAGATTCCCTGTACTCTTTCCAAAGTTTGGCTATTAGCTACACTGTCTTCTTTGAAACCTGTTGGGTAGAGGCTTTCAGAGGCCTTCTGTGGTAGGCGCCTTTCCTGTTCCCCATTTTCTCCCTATTCCTATGTCCACCCCGTTTGTCTTTCTGAGTGAGGATTGTTCATCTTACCAAGGGTCCTCCTTATTGCTTAGCTTCTTTAGGTGTACAGATTTTAGTATGTTTATCCTATATTATATGTCCAATATCCACATATAAGTGAGTATATACCATGTGTGTCTTTCTACTTTTGGGATACCTCACTCATTCTTTATGTAAGTAGTCTGTATTCTTTCTGGGAGACTACACCCAAGTAGCCTGATAAGCAACTCACCTTTGCAAATATTTTTACCACTTTTTTGGATAACCTAACTCTTCCTCTATAAAATGTATACTTATCTCATTCTTTGTCTCAATGGATATTTCTTCCACACAAATTATATTAATAATTCATATTTGTTATAGAACAATGGTAAGAAGTACATTTAATAATTCAGAAATGTGCATAGAACAATTTCCTGCACAAGTTTGGGTGCTAAACTACTTTTAAGATTATGGTGATTAATGATAATGTTATTTTCCAAATAAAACTAAATTTTACTTACAAATCTTCTAATTTGAAGAAAAATTAACATTGCCTTTGGTTTTCTTAACTAAGAAGCAGCATAATTTCATGCTAGGATCTTCTTAGATTTTGCCACAATGTTATTCATCTTCTTTATTTGTAAAGTATGTTCTAATTCAATTAACTTATCATGTATTTTAATCATTGAAGACCACTTTGTAATTTAATCATTATTGTCACTTTCTTTGGATGATACTCCCAAACATTCTTCTTTATAAACATAAAAGTACTTTTTCAGAGAATGTATTTAAATGTGTTTTGGATGCAAATTTATTATAAAAAAAAACAGTACTAAGAAAAAGAAAAAAAAAGTAAGATAGAAAGAAAGAACTAAAGAAAGGAAGAAAGAATGAAAGAGAAAGAAAGAAAGAGAGAGAGAGAGAAAGAAAGAAAGAAAGAAAGAAAGAAAGAAAGAAAGAAAGAAAGAAAGAAGAGGAAATAAAGCAAGCTAGGGGCAATGTCCTTGTGGTTTAATGTGTCCAACATTTAAGTAATTTGACATGATCATTAGTAATTACCTTAACATGAGCCCCCAAATAGTCATATCTTCCTCTCTAAAAGAACGTTTTCTTGTCAGCTCTGGCTTGCAATATGAATGACATTGTTACTTACCTGAGAATATTCTCTAAAGGGAAGGAGATTTCATTTCATCTATACAGATGATTCAAAGAATATATACTCTGTCTAGAAAACTACCTTACATTCAGAAATGGTTTTCTGAAATTAATAGTATAAATACTACTACCTATACCAAGGATTGAGACTTTTTTCTTTCTTTTCTTTTCTTTTTTTTTTTGGGGGGGGGGAGCAGGGTTTCTCTGTGTGGCACTGACTGTCCTAGAACTTGCTTTGTAGCCCATTAGAATATCATTTGAAATTTTTTAGATCAGTGAACCCATGTTTTCCTTTAATTTTCTTTTTAGTTATTAATATTTTACCTATTTTTCTACCTCTTCTAAGTAAAAAAAAAAGCATACACAGTGCTGCTAAGTACTTAAGTATTTTAAAATGTAATGTCACAGATTTCACAAGGCAAGAACGTTTGAGAAGTTTTGATGTTTTGCTTGTGAGCCTAATGTTTAAGAGCTCAGTCATTTTTCCATTGACATTAATCAAAGATGTTACAGTTTTTTTATTTCTATAACATGTTTCTATAAAAATATTTTAATTTTTGTCGGTCTGCTGTAGGTGATGATTAATATTTACTATTCATATATCTTGCGATAAAGCTACTGTTAAGCCTAAACAGCTGAATAAACAAATCACCACACAGAGACTATGATTTATTTAGTTAACTTAGAAAATAATGCTTGGCAATAGTTACTCCATCCTAAACCTCCAATCCCTCATAGTTTCCTAACATTTAAATTTTCCACATTATATTTCCTTTCAGTGACATATTAGGTCCAGTCCATTTTTCCATGTCATTTCAAGATCTCTTTAGCTCTGCTCTCCCAGCTCTCTCTCCCTTCTCCTTCCTCTGCCTCCCACCTTCCTGTCCTCTGGCTCCTCCCTCTCTTCCTGCTTCCTTTCCTTTGCTCAACATTGTGACTAGATGCTTTATTTTTGCATATTTACACAAAATTGAGGCAGGTGATGCTTAGAATAAGTATCACAATGCAGTGTCAGTATAGAATCTAGAGAGTGGGGGATAGAAATCAGCATTTGAATGAATAAGGGTAAAGTGTATATATTCCAAAAGAACATTATACCAACATTTCTCCCTTTAAGTCCAATAAAAAGCTTCTTTTTTCAATACAATAATAATTAAGAAATTATGAAAACTGTTAGATAAAATCTACATGTGCAATATCCAGTCCATGTGTATTTAGCAGCTTAGAAGAAAGTATCTGATTATCCTAGCTATCTTGACAAGTTTAAAGTTCTATACCTAAATTAACTTTTATCCTTATTGGTGTTACTTATATGAAAAGATTTCTTAAATTTAAAAAAAAACTGAAGCTTAATTGTGGCACTATAACTATTTGGTCTTCAACCCCATCAGAGACTTAAAAAGGAATAAAATTAGTTATCAGAGTATATAGGAAGTGCATGTTATCAGCTTCCAAAAAATAAACATTGACAGAGACAGTTTGCTGCCTGAACAGTCACCCATGACTTTCTATAACATCGGAGCATTATCTTCAGCCTTCTGGCTCAGAATATTTGACAGACATAAATGTGAAGCAGGAACTCTTTAGGACTTGCTTACCCTGTCTTGGCAGAGTTTGGCAGTCAACTTGTCCTGCATTTAAGCTTGCAAATTTTTGGCAGAATTTGTCTGTCATGAAGTGAGGGCATTTTGTTTTTTTTACATAAGTGGTTCATTTGCCACATTTGAGGCCATCCATATAGAGTTTCTTTGATGCTCATTATCTCCTTTCAGGTAGGCAAGGTGCTGCCTGGAGAGGTTGTGGAGAAATGGGAACCCTCCTCCACTGCTGGTGGGAATGTAAACTTGTACAACCACTCTGGAAATCAATCTGGCACTTTCTCAGACAACTAGGAATAGCGCTTCTTGAAGATCCAGCCATACCACTCCTAGACATATATCCAAAAGAGGCTCAAGTACACAAAAAGGACATTTGCTCAACCATGTTTATAGCAGCTTTATTTACAATAAACAGAAGATGGAAACAGCCCAGATGCCCCTCAACTAGAGAATGGATACAGAAATTGTAGTACAGTTACACAATGAAATATTACTCAGCAATGAAAAACAAGGATATCATGAAATTTGCAGGTCAGTGGTGGGAACTGGAAAGGATCATCTTGAGTGAGCTATCCCAGAAGCAGAAAGACACACATGGTATATGCTCAATCATATAGACATATAATATAGGATAAACCTACTAAAATCTGTACACTTAAATAATCTACATTTTGTCTTACTCCTATAACATATCTCTGTATACTTTTTTTCTTTTTAACCCCTTTTCTCTTTATCAAATAAAGAAAGATAGAAAATAGAAGAGAGAAATCCCTGAGTATAACCTTATTTCACTCTGAATATGGCCATTAATAATTATAAACATCTCTAAATGACAATGAACTTTCATAGCCAAAGAAAATAACCAAAAACTACCCAACCTCCTGTAAGGAAAATTGGACATTATTCTCATAGATTTCTTCTAGCTGACATTTTGGACATACAGAAATCCCATTAGGGAACCGAAAGAAAATTGGGAAAATTTGTTTAATTAGGTAAGCAATAACATTTGTGGTCCAGTCTTTTAATGTTGAGAAATTTCAAACTTAATAAAAGTCCTCTTTGGAACAGTCTAAAATGCTGGACTAATTAAGATTAGTAGCTTTGCTCAAAGTTCTTTTGGGAGCACGCTTTGATGAGAAACAGCAATTGAAGCAGTTGAGGCAGGAACAAGCAGAATGCTGGAAATGTGAGATGATGGAACAGATGTGTCAATGTCTCAGCATGCTGAAGAATGAATCCTGTTAAGTTTGATCCAGCATGTCTGGTGTCCAGTTCTTTTGTTCTGCAAACATGTAACTTCTCATAGGCATTATAGAGTTCTAAAATTATAAATGTATGAGATGTGCAGGCTGAAACTAAACTGTAAGCAAATTTTATGTATGAAAACGAAAAGATTAGCGTAATACATTTTGAGAATATTATAGCCAAGCATTTATTGGCCAAGTATTGATGTAGGTCTGGAGACATATTTTATGTCTCAGTCAGTTTTAGAGTTGTTCCCATGTAAAGGGATCAGCAATATAAGTTACCATTATTTTTGAACATATGATCATTATCATGTTGAAATCAAAACAAGGTTGGATAGATCAAAATATTTTTTGGGCTTTTACATGCCTGTTGTATTACGCCAAGATGCAACCTATTTCCCTAGAGAAGCCTCCCATTAAAGAGACAAACTGGATGCCTTGAACAATAGAAAATAGAAATATAAACTTTATATAAACTCCTTTTTAATTTAGAATATAAGCATGCCAGAGATACCTTGTACCTGTTCAGAGATTTATGTGTAGGTTTCTATATATGTTGTAGCTATTTGTCTTATCTTTTTTTATATATAGAATGGGCATTTATGCCTTTATAGTCAAACTTTGTTTAAACTCCCTCTTACCTTTAGCATTTAAACATACCCTAGGCATCTTGTACCTAGGCTTTACATTGATAGTGGCTATTTTTTGGCTTGCCCCCTTTTTATGCAGACTGGGCAGTCATGTCTTTGTAGCCAAACTTAATATAAACTCCCCCTTACTTTTAGCATTTATCCATATCCAAGGCATCTGGTACTTGGGCTTTACATTGATAGTGGCTATTTTTTGGCTTGCCCATTTTTTTTATAAAGAATGGGCAGTTATGCCTTTATACCTGAACTTTATATAAACTCTCTTAGCATTAGCATATAAACTCTCTTACTCTTAGCATTTAAGTATATCCTAGACATCTTGTATTTGGGCCTTTACATTGGTTATGGCTATTCTTTTGGATTGCTTCTTTTTGATATGGGATGGACAGTTCTTTTTAACATAAGAATATAATTTTTGAGTTTTTAGGACTAAACTAGGTTGGCATGTACTATGTAATCTTTAAGCCTTTTGTGTCTTTTTTACAAAGTCATGACCAACATTTTTCCCTAGTAAAAATGTTTCATGTTTACAAGGATAAGACAGTCTCCAGAGCAGTGTGACATTATCTCTCTTTACGTAAACCTAAAAATAATGTGAATCCAACGTTTAGAGCAGTAAGAACATAACATTTATTATTAAGAAAAAATAATTTATATGATAACCTTAAGGAAAATTTTGTCATTTTCTTATAATCTTTTCTTTTCTCTCTGTATTAGATTTTATCTTTATTTTTATTATTAGTTACATTTTATTAAATGTTATCCCAGCTGTATCCTGCTCCCTAATTCCCTCCCAATCCCAACCTCATTCACTCATCTTGTCCCTGCCCCTTTCCAAGTCCACTGATAGGGGAGAACCTCTTCCCATTTCACATGACCCTGTTTTTTCAGGCATCTTCATGACTAGCTCCAAAGTCGTCCTCTGTGGCCTAGCAGGATTGCTCCTCCCTTGGAGGGTGGGGATGTCAAAGCGCCTGCATTGAGTTCCTGTAAGAAATAGTCCCTGTTTCCCTTACTATGAGAAACCAATTGGTTACTGAGCTACCACCAGCTACATCCTAGCAGAGGTTCTAGGTTATATCTACATGGTCCTTGGTTGGAGAAACAGTCTCATATAAGACCCCTGTGCCCAGATATATTTGGTCCTTGAAGAGATCCTATGCTCTCCATGTCGTACTAACTGCCCCTTCTTTCATATGATTAAATGCACTCTACCAAAGGTTTGGTTATGAGTGTTAGTATCTGCTTTGATACACTGTTAGGAGGAGTCTTTCAAGGCCCTCTGTGGTAGGCTCCTGTCCTATTACTTGGTTTCCCCTACATCCAATGCCCATCCCATTTGTCTTGCTAAGTGAGGATTGATCATCTTACCCTGGGTCTTCTTTCTTGTTTATCTTCTTTAGGTGTATAGATTTTCATTAGGTTTATACTATCTTATAGGTACATATAAGTGTGTATATACCATTTGTGTCTTTCTCCTGGGATACCTTACTCAGCTTGATCTTTTCAAAATACCACCATTTGCCTGCAAATTTCATGATTTCCTTCGTTTTGATTTGTCGGGAGCCGTGACTCAGCGGCCTGCTTTGATATTTAAATCTCGGCGGAAAGATGGCTTTTAGGAGGCCTTTACTAATGGCAGAAGAGAATTTGCAAGTCCATCTCCTTTTGCTTATGACAACAGGTGGGATAGCTTGTGAGGGTTACACCTCTTCCTCAGGTTCCTTGCGCAAATTAACCTATTGTTCTGAGATGTTTTGCTGGAAAAAGGTAACTCCTCAATAAATAAAGTGGACAGAAGGCTGGAGGCAGAGTGAGAAGGCTGGAGGCAGAGGAGGCAGGCAGAGTCTTGGGACTGGCTGCTGGCACTGCTTGCTGCAGCAGTCTGCTCTTTGCTATGGCTGTCGAGCCTGGACCTTTAAAAAGTTTCCTGTGTGCTGAGTGTTTATTTTATTAATTTTAATCCTCACTCCCAAATCAAGAACCATTAGACTCTGCCCAGCTGGCTCTGGCATTGATTGATTTCACACAGTATTCCACTGTGTGAAAATACCATAAGTGCTGGGAGCCAAGATGGCGGCACCTTGTATAAGAAGCAGGACAGCACTCTCCATGCAGTGACCAGGAGACTGAACTCTGGGCCCCAAAACCACAGCGGTCGTGTTTCCCAGGTGAGGGGAGGCTCCCACGGCCTGGGAATCGGTCAGGTCCACTCTCGGCTGCCCAGCCAGAACCCGGAAGAGTTCCTGGGTGATGCTGAATTTGGGTCTCTGGGCTGGAGCTGCAAGCCTGCCTGTCCCCATCAGTTCTCCAGGCTGATCCGTGGGCACAAGGACAACCTGAGGATGGGAGTCCCAGTAGCGGGGGGACCCCACGGGGATGCAAGGTTGTGGGTCTGATTGCAGGTCTCCCAGTCTTTCCCCAGAAGGTCTCTAGGACAGCGGTTGCCCGCCGCCATCACAGCTGAGTTCCTGCGGTGCACAGAGAGCTGCACGCTCAGCTCAGTGGTACAGACAAGCTGCACGCTCCAGTACAACAGGGACTGGGAACCCCTGTCCAGTGAGGACAACACAGAAAAGGAAGAAACCGTGCTGCTGGGGTCACCTAGGGAAAGCCTAGCAGACTGCAGATCGCAAACAGGCTAGTAGGCCAAGCCATCACAGATCTGGGCCCAAACAGGGAGCACAGAGTGATTGGAAACTCAGCTCCTGCAGACTAGCAGGTAGGCGCACGCTCCGCCAACCCAGAGGCCTGCTTTGTACCAACTACTCCTTACAGACAGAACTGTGTGCCCCAAGACACCAGAGCAGTACTCACCCGCCACAAATTACCTCTTGGGTTCTGGGGCACAGAGCCCCAACCTCA
>REGO01000982.1:123699-152953 GCA_010120015.1 Rhombomys opimus
AGTTTTTCATCTTGGCCATTCTGATGGGTGTAAGGTGAAATCTCAGGGTCGTTTTGATTTGCATTTCCCTGATGGCTAATGAGGTTGAGCATTTCTTTAAGTGTTTCGCTGCCATTAGATATTCCTCTACAGAGAGTTATCTGTTTAGCTCTGTTCCCCATTTTTTAAGTTGATTACTTGATTTGCTGTTTTTCAGCTTCTTTAGTTCTTTAAATATATTGGATATTAGCCCTCTGTCAGATAAAGGGTTGCTGAAGATTCTTTCCCAGTCTGTAGGCAGTCGTTTTGTTTGCATGATGGTGTCCTTTGCTTTACAGAAGCTTTTTAGTTTCATGTGGTCCCATTTATTGATTGTTGCTCTTAGAGCCTGTGCTGTTGGTGTTATGTTCAGAAGTTGTCTCCTGTGCCAATGAGTTCAAGGGTATTCCCCACATTTTTTTAACAGATTTAATGTGTCCTGTTTTATGTTGAGGTCTTTGATGCACTTGGACTTTAGTTTTGTTCAGAGCGATAAGTATGGATCTATTTTCATTTTTTTACATGTAGATATCCAGTTAGACCAGCATCATTCGTTGATGATGCTATCTTTTTTCCATTGTATGTTTTTGGCATCTTTGTCAAAGATCAGGTGTACATAAGTGTGTGGGTTTATTTCTAGGTCCTCTGTTCAGTTACATTGATCCACCATTTTGTTTCTATGCCAGTATTGTGAAGTTTTCGTAACTGTTGCTCTATAATACAGCTTAAGATATGGGATGGAGATACCTCCAAAATATCATTTATTGTAAAGTAGTGTTTTAGCAATTCTGGGTTTCTTGTTATTCCATATGAAGTTGAGAATTTTTCTTTCCAGGTCTGTAAAGAATTGTTTTGGTAATTTGATGGGAATTGCATTGAATCTGTAGATTGATTTTGATAAGATGGCCATTTTTTCTACGTTAACCCTGTCAAGCCATGAGCATGGGAGATCTTTCCATCTTCTGATATCTTCTTCTAATTCTGTCTTCAGAGACTTGAAAATTTTTTTCATACAAGTCTTTGACTTGCTTGTTTAGGGTTACTCCAAGGTATTTTATGTCATTTGTGGCTATTGTGAAGGGTGTTTTTTCCCTAATTTCTTTCTCAGCCCTTTTGTCTTTTGTATACAAGATGGCTACTGATTTTTTTGAGTTAATTTCGTATCTGGCCACTTTGCTGAAGTTGTTTATCAGCTGTAGGTGTTCCCTGGTCGAGTTTTTGGGGTCACTCACGTATACTATCATATCATCTCTAATAGTGATAATTTGACATCTTCCTTTCCAATTTGCATGCCCTTGATCTGCTTCAACTGTCTTATTGATCTAGCAAAGACTTCCAGGACTATGTTGAAGAGATATGGATAGAGTGGGCAGACTTGTCTTGTCCCTGTTTTCAGTGGGATTGTTTTTTTTTTTTTCTCTGTTCAGTTTGATGTTGGCTATAGGTTGGCTATATATTGCCTTTACTATGTTTAGACATGTGCCTTGTATCCCTGATCTCTCCAATAGTTTAAACATGAATGGATGTTGGATTTTGTCAAATGCTTTTTCAGCATCTGCAGAGATTATCAGTTGGTTTTTTTTTTTTCTTTCAGTTTGCTAATATGGTGGAACACATTGATGGATTTCAATATATTGAACCACCCCTGCCTACTTGGTCATAGTGGATGATATCTGTGATGTATTCTTGTATTTGGTTTGCAAGTATTTTGTTGAGTATTTTTGCATCAATGTTCATAAGGGAGATTGGCCTGAAATTCTCTTTCTTTGTTGGGTCTTTGTGAGGTTTAGGTGTCAAGGTGACCCCAGCTTCATAGAATGAGTTTGGTAGTGTTCCTTCTGTTTCACTTTTGTGGCGAATATTTTGAAGAGAATTGGAGTTAGCTCTTCTTTGAAGGTCTGGTAGAATTCTGCACTGAAACCATCTGGTCCTGGGCTATTTTTGCATGGGAGACTTTCGATTACAGCTTCTATTTCCTTTAGGGATATAGGGGTATTTAATTGATTTACCTGGTCCTGATTCAGCTTTGGTAAGTGGAATCGATCAAGAAAATTTCCATTTCATTTAGATTTTCAAATTTTGTGGCATATATACTTTTGAAGTATGTCCTCAGGATAGTATGGAGTTCTCCAGTGTCTGTGGTTATGTCCTGCAGTTCATTTCTGATTTTGTTGATTTGGATTGTGTCTCTCTGCCTTTTAATTAGTTTGGCTAAGGGTTTGTTTATCTTGTTGATTTTCTCAAAGAACCAGCTCTTGGTTTCATTGATTCTTTGAATTGTTTTATTTGTTTCTAATTGATTGATTTCAGCCCTGAGTTTGATTATTTCCAGCAGTCTACTCCTTTTTGATGTATCTGCTTCTTCTTTTTCCCTAGGGTTTTTAGGTGAGCCATTAAGTTGCTTGATTGAGCTGTCTCAAATTTCTTCTTGAAGGCACTTAGTGCTATGAATTTTCCTCTTAGCACTGCCTTCATTGTGTCCCACAAGTTTGGGTATGTTGTGTCTTCATTTTAATTGAGTTCTAGGAAGACTTTAATTTCTTTCTTTATTTCTTACATAACCCAGCTGTCATTTAGTAGCAAGTTGTTCAGTTTCCATGTGTGTGTAGGCTTTTTGCTATTTCTGTTATTGTTGAGGTCCAGCTTTATTCCATGGTGATCAGACAGTATACAGGGGATTAATTCAATCTTCTTGTATCTGTTGAGGCTTGCTTTGTGACCAACTATGTGGTCTATTTTGGAGAAGGTTCCATGAGGTGCTGAGAAGAAGGTAAATTCTTTTGTATTTGTATGTAAGATTCTGTAAATGTGTGTTAGGTCCATTTGACTCATAACCTCTGTCAGAGACATTGTTTCTTTGTTTAATTTCTGTTTTGTTGACCTGTCCTTTGTTGAGAGTGGGGTGTTGAAGTCTCCCACTATTAATATGTGGGGATCTATATGTGGTTTAAATTTTATCAATGTCTCTTTTACAATTGTGGATGCCCTTCTATTTGGGGCATAGATATTCAGGATTGTGATGTCTTCCATCCTAAACCTCCAAGCCCTCATATTTTCTTATTTCCCACATTATACTTGCTTTTAGTGATATATTAGGTCCAGTCCATTTCTCCATGTCATTCCAAGATCTCTCTAGCTTGCTCTCCCAGATGTCTCTCCCTTCTCCTTCCTCTGCCTCTCACCATCCTGTCCTCTGGCTCCTCCAACTCTTCCTGCTTCCTTTCCCTTGCTCAACATTGTGACTAGTTGCTTTATTTTGGCATGTTTACACAAAATTGAGGCAGGTGATGTTTAGAATACGTATCACAATACAATGTCCATATAGAAACCAGAGAGTAGGGAGAGAAATCAGCATATGAATAAACAAGGGTAAAGTGTATACATTCCAAAAGAACATTATACCAATATGTCTATAGAATTTACATGAAATTCTTATCTATAAGTAAAATAAGAAGGGAATATGATCTTCAGCTAAATTATAAGATAATTTAGTAAGAAGGTGACTTTATGGGAAAAATTTAAAAAATTCTCATCTATAATAGATGTTACATATTATAATATATCCTATTACACAAATGACATTTTCAAAAACTTAATTTTTAATTCATATTAATATGGACAGATGTAGGATAGAGGGAAGGCTCAGCAGTTCAGATCACTTGCCTGCTTGTGGGGTTTTAAATTAGAATGGCCACATAGGCTCATATATTTGCATGCTTAGTCCCCAGTTGGAAAACTCTGTGTAGTAATCATTAGGAGATTTAGCTTTTGTGGAGGAGGTGTGGCTTTGTTGAAGGAAGTGTGTCATTGGAAGGTAGGCTTTAAGGTTTCAAAAGTCCACCTTAATCTCTCTCTCTCTCTTTCAACTGTGGCCAGGATGTAAAGCTCTTATTCCTCTCTGCATGGTGCCACACTCCCTGCCCTCATGAAATGGGGCTAGCCTTCTGAAACTATAAACAAGTCCAAATTTTCTTTGTAAGAATTGCCTTGGTGAAGGTGTCTTTTCATCACCACTACATAGAGCAGTAACTAAGACAATACTCTTTAGAGTTTTCATCACTCATATTTGGTGGCACACTACTACCAGTAACTCTATCTTCAAGGGACATGTTGCCATCTTCTGGCCTCCATAAGCATGTGTACAAAAATGCCCTTATGCAAACAAACACATAAATAAAAAGAAATCTTAAAGAGGCTATTCAAAAGCCAATATAATTTTTATCAGAAACAAACCAGAAATTATCACATTTTGTGAGTTCAAACTGAATCAAAATAGTTATCAAAGCATATGATACTGCATTAATATATATAAACCAGGAGAATAGAATTGCACCTTTCAAAATATGAGCATGCATGATTAACAAAATTTTCATAAACACTGATAAAATATGCAACTGAGAAAGGTTATCATTTCAATAAATGGTGCTTGGAAAACTAGATACCCACCAAAAAAAAACTCAAATTGTGATAACCTCATAACATAAAATATGTAAATTAACATGAGTTAAAGATTTAAAATTAACCCATACAACCAAAGTAAAGTAATAATATTGGAAGAGAAGAAAATAAAATAGAAGTGTCCCTGACTTGATATAATTATTTAATTACTAGAATGGTCACAGAATAATAAACATGAAAACATGCTTCATGGACTCAGAGAGCATGATGTATGCTCACTCATATAGATAGGCATTTTCATCAATACCTAAATATAGAACATTATAAATTTTTGTTTAACAGAGGTACAATTACTTGCCATGCAAGACTGAGCCATATTCTGTAGGAAAACTAGACTTAGGTTTTTTCCTCTTTAAAAAAAATCCCGTAATTTTCCAGCTAGTCCTGAGTTAATTGCTGCTTTAGTGTGAATAATGGATGTAAATGAGGTCCATCAAGCCAAAAAAATTTACCTATCAAGCATTAATGTTTATAGACTAAAAGAAGCTTGCTGATGTATTTAGTTTGCATATTTCTATTCAACAGATATTGTAAAATTAAAATTCTCTCTATATATGCCAATATTAAGATCTGAAATCCAAATTTCCATGTCCATCAAACTTACTTGTACCTACATATGAGGAAGTTTTTTACTCTAAGAATATATTTACAACTGATGGAACTCTAGATGCAGCATTAATACACATAATGAAGTGTTAGATTGGTCAGATCATCTTAATTTATTTGTTAAAATCATTTTACTCATTCTATATGTCTTGAGTCAGAAGTCTAAAGCATTTTTCTTTACAAAATGAGATGAAAAATTTTCTTCTGTTGTTCTTCCAGGGAAAATCCACTAATACAATCTAACAAATTATGAATGACTGTAAAAACGTCAGTACTAATTATTCTTAGGACATATGTAAGTGAATACTAATACCAAATTCTAGTTATGCATATTTTAAATTTATTTCTTTTTTATTAATTACAACTTATTCAACTTCTATACCAGCTTAGCCCCCTCCTTCTTCCCCTCCCAATTCCACCCTCCCTCCTTCATTTCCTCCCATTGCCCAGGCCCAAGACCATTGAGAGGAGAGGTTTTCCTACAAATTCTTCTGAACCTAACTTATCAGGTCTCATCAAGCCTAACTGCATTATCTTCCTCTGTGACGTGGTAAGGCTGTTCCCCCATCATGGAGAGGTGATCAAAGAGCCAGCCACTGAGTTCATGTCAGAGACAGTGCCTGTTTACATTACTAGGAAATCCACTTGGAGAATAAGCTGTCATGGGCTATATCTGTGCAGGAATTCTAGGTAATCTCCATGAATGGTTCTTGGTTGGAGTATCAATCTCAGAAAAGACACCTAGGCCCAGATTTTTTTCTTTTGTTTTGTTATTCTCCTTGTGGAGCACAAGTCCCTCCAGATCTGTCTATCTCTCCCTCCTTTCATAAGATTCCCTGCATGGTTTCCAAAGTTTGGCTATGAGTCTCAGCATCTGCTTGAATATCTTGCTGGGTAGAGTCATCAAAGGCCATCTGTGGTAGACTCCTGTCCTTTTGCTTGTATTCTCCCTCTTCTGACGTCCATCCCATTTGCCTTTCTGAGTGAGGAATGACCACCTTACCCAGTTTCTTTAGGTGTACAGATTTTAGTATATTTATTCTATATTATATGTCTAATATTCACTTTTAAGTGAGTATATGCATTCTGTGTCATTCTGATTCAGGGGTACCTTACTCAGGATGATCTATTCTAGGTCCACCATTTTACTGCAAATTTCATGATTTCCTTGTTTTAAATTGCTGAGTAGCATTCCATTGAGTAGATTTACAACAATTGGTATCCATTCTTTGGTTGAGGGACATCTGGGTTGTTTTCAGTTTCTGGCTATTACAAATAAAGCTGCTATAACAAGGTTGAGGAAATGTCCCTGGGGTATACTTGAGCATATTTTGGTTATATGCCTAGGAGTGGTATAGCTGGGTCTTCAGGTTGTACTATTACTAATTGTCTGAGAAAGTACTAGACTGATTTCCAAAGTGATTGAACAAGTTTATATCCCAGGAATAGAGGAGTGTTCCCCTTTCTCCACATCCTCTCCAGCATGTGTTATCTCTTGGGATTTTGATCTTAGCCATTCTGATGGGTATAAAGTGAAACTTCAAGTTTGTTTTGATTTTAATCTCCCTGATGACTAAGGACATTGAGAATTTCATAACTGTTTCCCTGCCATTCGATATTGCTCTATTGAGAATTCTGTGTTTAGCCCTATACCCCATTTTTAATTGGATTATTTGACTTGTTGGTGTTTTACTTCTAAAATTTTATATATTTTCTATATTAGCCCTCAGTCAGATATAGGGTTTGTGAAGATTGTTTCAAAGTCTGCAGGCTGTCATTTTGTTCTGATGACAGTGTCCTTTGCTTTACAGAAGTTTTCAGTTTCATGATGTCCCATTTATTGATTGTTGATCTTAGGGCCTGGGTTGTTGGTGTTCTGTTCAGGAAGTTGTCTTCTGTGACAATGAGTTCTAGGCTCTTCCCCAAATTTTCTTCTAAGAGAATTAGTGTGTTTCGTTTTATGTTAAGTCTTTGACCCACTTGGGCTTTAGTTTTGTGCAGGGGCATAAATATGTATCTATTTGTGTTTGCCTGCATGTAGACATCCATTTAGAGCAGCAGCATTTGCTGAAGATGCTCTCTTTTATCCATTGTATTGTTTTGTCTTCATTGTTAAAAATAAAGTATCCCTAGGTGTATGAGTTTGTTTCTGGGCCTTTTCTTCTATTTCTTTAATCCACCATTCTTTTTCTATGTCAGTATCATGCAGTTTTTATAACTATTTCTCTGTATTACAGCTTGAGATCAAGGATGGAGATACCTTAAGAAGATCTGTTGTTGTATAGGATTGTTTTGCCAATTCTTGTTTTTTTTTTTTATTTGTTTGTTGGCTGGTTGGTTTAGTTTTGTTTTTGCATATGAAATTGAGAATTGTTGTTTCAAGATCTGTAAATGGTTGGTTGTTATTTTGATGGGAATGGATTGAATCTGTATATTGTTTTTTGTCACATGGCCATTAATCCTGTTGATCAAAGAGCATGGGAGATCTTTCCATCTTCTGATATCTTCTTCATTTTCTTTCTTCAGAGACTTGAATTTTATTTTTCAAACAGGTCTTTCACTTGATTGGTTTTAGTCACATCAAGGTAATTTATTTTATTAATGACTATTGTGAAAGGTGTTGTTTCCCTAATTTCTTTCTCAGCCCTTTTGTCTTTGCTACACAAGAGGCACAAGAGGGCTATTGAGTTTTTTGAGTTATGTTGTTTTAAGCATATATATTTCACTTGTTTCCTTTTTTAAAGTTTTTGTTAATTACACTTTATTCACTTTTTATCCCCCCCTGTTGATCCTGTCTCTTCTCCACACATGTCCCTCACCAAGTTCACTGATAGGGGATGTCTTATTTTCCTTTATTCTGATCCTGGCCTACAGGGACTTATAAGGAGTGCCTGTACTGTCTTCCTCCCTGGACTGGTAAGGCTTCTACCCACTCAGGAGGAGGTGATCAAAGAGCAGGCCATTCAGTACCTGTCAGAGACAGATCCTGTTCCCATTACTATGGAACCCACTTGGACACTGAAATGCCATGGGCTATATCTGTGCAGGGGTTCTAGGTTATCTCCATGCATGGTACTTGGTTGGAGTATCAGTCTCAGGGAACACCCCTGTCTTCAGATATTTTGGTTCTATTGTTCACATTGTGGAGTTTCTGTCCTCTCAAGATCTTAATATTTCCCACTTTTTTCATAAGATTCCCTTCACTCTGCCCAAAGGTTGGAAGGTTGGTCATAAGTCTCAGCATTTGCTCTGATAGTCTGCAAGGCAGAGCCTTACAGAGACCCTCTGTGGCAGGCTCCTGAATTGTTCCCTGTTTTCTCCTTCTGATATCCATCCTCTTTGCCTTTCTGGATAGGGGATGGGAGTATGTGACCCTAACCAAGAAAGTCAAACAATTGTACGAAAAAAAATTCAGTCTCTGAAGAAAGAATTAGAAGAAGATATCAGAAAATGGAACGATTTCCCATGCTCATGGCTTGGCAGGATTAACATAGTAAAAATTGCCACCTTACCAAAAGCAATCTACAGATTCAGTACAATTCCCATCAAAATACCAAAAAAATTCTTAAAGATCTTGAAAGAAAAATTCTCAACCTCATATGGAATAACAAAGAACCCAGAATTGCCAAAACAGTCCTCTACAATAGAAGACCTTCTGGAGATATCTCCATCCCTGATCTCAAGCTGTACTATAGAGCAACAATACTAAAAACTGCATGGCACCTGCATAGAAACCGACTGGTGGATCAATGGAGTCAAATAGAAAACCCTAAAATAAACCCACACACTTATGGACACCTGTTCTTTGACAAAGATGCCAAAACCATGCAGTGGGGAAAAAAAGATAGCATCTTCAACAAATAGTGCTGGTCTAACTGGATGTCTACATGTAGAAAAATGCTAATAGATCCATACTCATCACCCTGCACAAAACTAAAGTCCAAGTATTAAAGACCTCAGTATAAAACCAGACTCACTAAACCTGTTAGAACAAAAAGTAACCTGGATCTCATTGGCACAGGAGACAACTTCTTGAACAGAACACCATCAGCACAGGCTCTAAGATAAACAATCAATAAATGGGACCTCATGAAACTGAAAATCTTCTGTAAAGCTAAGGATACTGTTGTCAGATCAAAATGACTACCTACAGATTGAGTTAATTTTTTATTCAGCCACTTTGCTTGTTGTAAGTGACAATTAATTTTTACTAATAATTATCTTTTAGTAAAGCTGCTGTTAGTCCTAAACAGCTGTATAACCAAATCACAACACAGAGACTGGGTTTATTTAATTAACCTTGAATACAATGCTGGGCAGTAGTTACTCCCTCCTAAACCTCCAAGCCCTCATAGTTTCCTACCATTTAGATTTCATCCATTCTACTTGCTTTTAGTGATATATTAGGTCCAGTCCATCTCTCCACATCTTTCTAAGATCTGTCCTTCAGCTCTGGTCTCCTAGCTCTCTCTCGCCCCTTTTTCTCCCACTCATTTCCTGTCCTCTGGCTCCTCCATTTGCACAACTTTGTGGCTAGATGTTTTATTTTGGCCTGTTTACACAAACTTGAGACTGGATGCTTAGAATAAGTATCACAATGCAAAACCAGAGAGTTGGGGGGGATCAACATTTGAAGGAACAAGGATAAGGTGCATACATTTCAAAAGAATATTATGCCAACATTGGCTGAAGGTGTTTATCAGCTGAAAGAATTTTCCTGTTAAACTTTTGGGGTCCCTCATGTATAATATCCTTCATCTGCAAAAAGTAATATTTTTACTTTTTTTCTGAATTGTATCTCCTTGTTCTCCTTTGGTTTTCTTTTTGCTATAGCTAGGATTTCAAGTGCTATAAAGAGATAAAGAGTGAGTGAGCAGCCTTGCGTTGTTCCTGGTTTCAGTGGGACTGATTTTCAAATGAATTCATTTTCAGTGATTGTGTCCTACAGAGTATCCTGAAATAAAACAAATATACTAATTTTACTTTTAAGATTTTATTTATTTCATATTATGTGGAAGAGCGTTCTTGTCTACATGGATGTGTAACATATGCATCTCTCCTACCTGCAGAGCAACAAGGGTTATGGATGGTTGTGAACCACTATGTGTTTGCTGGTAAGTGAATGTGAGTCCTATTACACTAATTTTCTTATTTAAAATCAATTTTCATACTTATTGCTTATACACATAAAGTTAAAGTAAGCAAATGTAAAAGAAATTAAAAAAATAGTTTATCCAACCAATGGATGTTAATTCCAAAAAACCTAAAATGAAACCATATATACTACCTATAATGTTACTCTATGTGGGCATCCTTGAGTTTGATTAGCTTTCTATGGGTGATACACATCCAAGAATATGTAGGGAGAAGAAAATAGTATTTAATTTTGATAGATAATAGTGACCAATGAATGTTATTTCTTTTTATATTGGAGTCGGTGGTCTTACTGTCTTCCACTGCTTTTTTTCTTTTAATTTTTGTTAGTATATTATCTGTATGCTATGTTTTCTTGGGTGATGTTGTTTTCATTGGATTGGAATTTTCCTTCTAGTATCTTCTGTAGGGCCGGTTTGCTGTGTAGATATTGCATAAATTTATTTTTTTTTGTCATGGAATATTTTGTTTTATCTACCTACATTGATTGAAAGCTTTTCAGGGTATAGTAGACTGGGTTGGCATCTGTGGTCTCTTAGAGTCCGCATGACACCTGCCCAGGCCCTTCGGGCTTTCATAGATTTTGATGAGAAGTCCGGTGTGATTCTGATAGGTCTACCTTCATATGTTACTTGGCCTTTTTCCCTTGATGCTTTTAGTAGCTTTTCTTTGTTCTCTATATTCAGTGTTTTGACTATGATGTGATGTGATGTGTTTCTTTTCTGGTCTAGTCTATTTGGTGTTCTGTAGGCCTCTTGTATATTTATGGACATCTCTTTCTTTAAGTTGGAAAATTTTTCTTCTATTATTTTCTTGAAAATATTTTCTGGACCTTGGCGCCTGGAGTCTTCTTTTTCATGAATTCCTATTATTCTTAGATTTTGTCTTTTCATGGTCTCCTTGATTTCTTGGATATTTTGTGTTTGGGACTTTTCTGATTTTACTTTTTCTTTGAGAGAAGTATCAATTTCTGTGAGTGTATCTTCAGCTCCAGAGATTCTTTCTTCCGTCTCTCGTATTCTGTGGGTGATGCTTACCTTTGTGGTTCCTGATCTTTTCTCCAAGTTCTCCAGCTCCAGGGTTTTCTCAGTTTGTGTTTTCTTTATTTATTTGGATTCTGTTTTCACGCCTTGCCCCATTTCTTCATCAGTTTGAATGTGGATTCCTGTCTCTCTACGATGGTCTCTATTTTTTTTTGTTCTTTTCCTCTCTATATGCCACTAATTGTATCTCTACTTGTGCCTCTATTTGTTTCGCTATGTTTGCCTGTGTTTCTTTAAGATTTTTGTCCATTTCCTCTTTCTTTACCTCCAATTGACTGTCCAAATCTTTGATAGATTTGTTCATTTCCTCTTTAACTGTCTGATTTTGTATTGCTATTGCTTTGAGAGAATTGTTTGTTTCCTCTATATGAACCTCAAATAATTGGGTAAGTATAGCTTTAAAGTCATTTTCCTATGCTCCTGATGAATTGTAGTATCCATCAATTTTGGGGGTGGTTGGTGAAGTCATGATGTCCTTGTTCATGATGGATTTGTTCTTTCACCTACCCCTGGCCATTGGCTTATCTGAAACCTTCCCTGTTTGATTCTGGATTCTGCATTTCAGGATAATACTGTCTCTCTGTGGCATCTTGAGAGTTCTTCTGGAAAATGAGCAGGGTACATTGGCCTCAGCCTGTGCATTGGTGCATTGGTGCACTAGCTGTACCTGTTGGAGGAAAGTATGCAGGCACAAAAGGGGCAAATGCAGGCACGCATGTGTGTGTGTGTGTGTGTGTGTGTGTGTGTGTGTATGTGTGTGTGTGTGGAAGTGTGCGAGGAAGTGTGTCTCAAGGGACATAGTGATAATGTTGAACCCTTGAGTGTGTGGGAGAGGCTCTGCACTTTATATGTAGCAGGCACAAGTGATGGTTGATTGCAATTTCTGGTATTAACTGCCTTAACTCCTCAATTGGACCTGCAGAGCAGGAGCATCCATGTTCCAAGTGACCCTCTGTTTCCCACACTGTGTATGTGGGTGGGAGGGGTACAATGCCTGGCTTCTATTTTAGAAGGACCCTGAAAATGAGCTAGGGTAGCTATCCTAATATCTAATAAAATAGACTTTCAGCCAAAATTAATCAAAAGAGCTGAGAAGAGACACTACATTCTCATCAAGGAAAAATCCACCAAGAGGATATCACAATTCTGAAAATCTATGCCCCAAGTACAAGAGCGCCTACATTTATAAACAAAACATTACTAAACCGTAAATCACACATCGATTCCAACACCTTAGTAGTGGGAGACTTCAACACCCCCTTTCACCAAGGGACAGATCATCTAGACAGACGCCTAATAAGGAAATAAAGGCACTTACAGAGATCCTAATTCAAATGGACCTAATAGATGTCTACAGAACTTTACACCCAAACTCAAAAGAGTATAACTTATTTACAGCCCTCATGGAACCTTCTCCAAAATAGACCGTATAGTTGGTCACAAAGCAAGCCTCAACAGATACAAGAAGAATGAAATAATCCCCTGTATTGTAACTGACCACCATGGATTAAAGCTGCACCTCAACAACAATGGAATTAAAAAAAGCCTACAAGCACATGGAAACTGAACCACTTGCTGCTCAATGATAGATGGGTTAAGGAATAAATAAAGAAAGAAATTAAAGACTTCCTACAATTTAATGAATTCAATGAAAATGATGGTACAACATACCCTAATTTATAGGATACAATGAAAGCAGTGCTTTCATTTTCAGGGTCCTTCTAAATTTATAGCACTAAGTGCCTTCAAGAAGAAATTTGTGATATCTCATACAAGCAAATTAATGGCCCAACTGAAAACATAGACAAAAAAGAAACAAATACACACAAGAGGAGTGACGGCTGTAAATAATCAAACTCATGGCAGAAATCAATCATTTAGAAGCAAATAAAACTATTCAAAGAATCAATGAAACCAAGAGCTGGTTCTTTGAGAAAATCAACAAGATAGACAAGCCTTTAGCCAAACTAACTAAAAGGCAGAGAGAAACTATCCAAATCAGCAAAATAAGAAATGAAATGTGGGACATAAGTAGAGACACCAAGGAAATCCAAACACTCATTACGTTGTACTACAAAAGCCTATATGCCACGAAATTCAAAAATCTAAAAGAATTGGACAATTTTCTTAATAGATTCCATCTACCAAAATTAAGTCAAGATATTCTCCAAAGAAATTGAAGTAGTCATCAACACTCTCCCTTCCAAAAAAGAAGCCCTTGACCAGATTGATTCAGTGTAGAATTCTACCAGACCTCCAAAGAAGTGCTAACTCCAATTCTCTCCAAACTATTCCACTAGATAGAAACAGAGTTAACATTACCAAACTCATTCTATGAAGCCACAGTCACCTTGATACCTAAACCACAAAAAGACCCAACAAAAGAAAAGAACTTAAGACCAATCTCTCTTACGAATATTGATGCAAAAATACCCAATAAAATCCTTGCAAACCGAATCCATCAAAGATAACATCCATCATGACCAAGTAGGCTTCATCCCAGGCATGCAAGTGTGGTTCAACATATGGAACTCCATCAATGTAATCCACCACATAAACAAACTGAAGGAGAAAAACCACATGATCTTCTCCTTAGATGGCAAAAAAGCATTTGACAAAGTCCAACATCCATTCATGTTAAAGGCTTGGAGAGATCAAGGATATAAGGCACATTCCCAAACATAGTAAAGGCAACATAGAGCAAGCCTATAGCCAACATCAAACTCAATGGAGAGAAACTTAAAGCAATCCCACTGAAATCAGGGAGAAGACAAGGCTGCCCTCTCTCTCCATATCTCTTCAACATAGTGCTTGAAGTCCTAGCCAGAGCAATAAGACAACAAATGGAGATCAAGGGGATACAAATCTGAAAGGAATAGGTCAAAGTGTCACTTTTTGCAGATGATCTGATAGTATACATGAGTGACCCCAAAAATTCAAACAGAGAACGCTTTCAGCTTATAAACACCTTCAGCAAAGTGGCAGGATACAACATCAACTCATAAAAATCAGAAGCTCTCCTGTATACCAAAAACAAAAGGGCTGAGAATGAAATCAGGAAAACAACACCTTTCACAATAGCCACTAATAACAGAAAGTACTTTGGTGTGACTCTGACCAAGCAAGCAAAAGACTTGTTTGAGAAAAAAACCTCAAGTCTCTGAAGAAAGAAATTGAAGAAGAAATCAGAAGATGGAAAGATCTCCAGTGCTCATGGAATGGTAGGATTAACATTGTTAAAATGTCCATCCTGCCAAAAGCAATCTACAGATTCAACGCAATTCCCATCAAAATACTAACTCAATTCTTTACAGACCTTGAAAAAAAGATTCTCTGCTTTGTATGGAGAAACAAAAAACCCATAATTTCCAAAACAATTCTCTACAACAACACATCAACGGGAGGTATCTCCATCTCTGATATCAAGCTGTACTACAGAACAATAGTAATAAAAACTGCATGGTATTGACATTGAAACAGAAAGGAGGATCATTGGAACTGCATAGAAGTCCTAGTAATATATCCCACACGCCTATGAATACTTAATTTTTGACAAAGAAGCCAAAACCATTCAATGGAAAAAAGACAGCATCTTCAACAAATTGTGCTGATCCTACTGGATGTCTACATGTAGAAAAAAGGCAAATAGATCCATACTTATGACCCCACACAAAACTAAAGTCCAAGTGGATCAATGACCGCAACCTGAAATCACATACATGTGACTTGGTTAGAATAAAAATTGGGGAAGAGCATAGGACTCATTGGCACAGAAGTCAAATACCTGAACAGAACACCAACAGCAGGGGCTCTAAGAGCAACAATCAATAAATGGGACCTCATGAAACTGAAAAGCTTCTGTAAAACAAAAGATACTGTCGTCAGAACAAAATGACAGCCTACAGACTGGGAAAGGATCTTCACAAACCCTACATCTGACAGAGTGCAGATATCCAGAATATATAAAGAAGTTACAAAATCAATAAATCAAGTAACCCAATTAAAAAATGGGTATGGAGCTAAACAGAGAATTCTCTGTAGAGGAATAGAGAATGGCAGGAAAACAATTAAAGAGATGCTCAACATCATTAGCCATCAGGGAGATGCAAATCAAAAGGACCCTGAGATTTCACCTTACACCCATCAGAATGGCCAAGATGAAACACTCAAGTGACAACACAGGCTGGAGAAGTTGTGGAGAAAGGGGAACCCTCCTCCATTGCTGGTGGGAATGTAAAGTGGTACAACCACTTTGGAGGTCAATCTGGCGCTTTCTAAGACAATTAGGAATAGTGCTTCCTCAAGAACCAGCGATACCACTGCTAGGCATATACGCAAAATTTGCTCAAGTATGCAACAAGGACTTTTGCTCAACCATGTTTGTAGCAGCTTTATTTGTAATAGCTAGAACCTGGAAACAACTCAGATGTCCATCAACTGAGGAATGGATCCAGAAATTGTGGTATTTTTACACAATGGAAAACTACTTAGCAATCAAAAAGAAGGAAATCGTAAAATTTGTAGGCAAATGGTGGGATTTAGAAAAGATAATTCTGAGTGAAGCATCCCAGAAGGAGAAAGACAAATATGGTATAAACTTGCTTATATAGACCTATAAGATATGATAAAGATAATGAAATCTATACACCTAAAAAAGATAATCAAGAAAGAAGACCCATGGTAAGATGATCAATCCTCACTTAGAAAGACAAATGGGATGTGCTTTGGACATAGTACAGGAGCCTACCACAGAGGGCCTATGAAAGACTCTCCCTAACAGTGTATCAAAGCAGATACTAAGACTCATAACCAAACCTTCAGCAGAGTGCAGGGAATCATATGAAAGAAGAGGAGTTAGTATGACATGGGGAGCATAGGATCTCTACAAGGACCAAATATATCTGGGCACAGGTGTCTTTTCTGAGACTGACACTCCACCAAGGACCATGTATGGGTATAACCTAGAACCTCTGCTTGGATGTAGCCCATGGTAGCCTAGTAACCAATTGGTTTCCCATAGTAAGGTTAACAGGGACTATTTCTGACAGGAAATCAATGGCAGGCTCTTTGACCTCCCCATCCCCCAAGGGAGGAACAGTCCTGCTAGGCCACAAAGGAGGACTTTGCCGCCAGTCCTGATGATACCTGATAAAACAGGGTCAGATGAAAGGGGAGGAGGTCCTCCCCAAACAGTGGATTTGGAAAGGGGCAGGGAGGAGGTGAGGGGGAGAGGGGGAGATTGGGAGGGAATGACGGAGTGGGAGAAAGTTAATAAAATGTAACTAATATTAAAAAATAAAATTAAATTAAAAATAAAAAATCATATTTAATTTAAGTACATTTGTATGCCGAACTTGTCCTGAATAATACCCAAGAAATGTCAAAGTTTAGACAAATTTATTGTTTACAGGCATGTATCCAAATATGTATTCATAAATATTCACCCTCATGTATCAGAACACACAGATCCACTCTGACAAGTCAAAGCACAGTCCAACTGAGTTTCTTATTCCTTTTGCACAGTGGCTTCCATTAGCAATGTCAAAAGTTATCAGAGATGGTATAATATTAACATTGACTAATAGATAAAGTGCAACAGATTTTAGAGAGCAGGTTGTATGTAGTTGTCAAATGTCAAATGCAATCACATTTGAATTTACAACCTAGAATTAAAAGGAGCATTCAACCCCTTGAACTGAATTTCAGAAAAAAAGAGATTTGGAATGCATCCTGATATTTGATGGTCACTCTACTTAATAAAGCTTTGTTAAAAGAAAATTTGTATGAAAAAAAAAACTTCTTTTTTTTAATCCAGCCACATTACTGAAGTAATTTATCAGTTGAAGGTGATATCTGGTAGAATTTTTAGGGTCAGACATGAATGCTAACATATCATCTGTAAATGGTGATACTTTCTAATCTTTTCTGATTTGAATCCAATTTATCTCCTTTAGTTCTTTTATTACTTTAGCTAGGACTTCAAGTACTATGTTGAAGAGATATGGACAGAGTGGGTAGGCTTGCCTTGGCACTGACTTCAGTGTAATTGATTTAAGTTTTTCTCTATTTATTTTGATGTTGGCTGTAGGCTTGTTGTATATTGCCTTTACTATGTTTAGGTATGCACCTTGTATCCCTGATTTCTCCAAAACTTTAAACATGAATCGTTGTTGGATTTTATCAAATGCTTTTCTGGCATCTAAGGAGATGATCATGTGTTCTTTTTTTTCCCCTCTTTTTGTTTACGTAGTGGATTATATTAATGGATTTCCATATACTGAAATACCCCTGAATGCTTGGGATGAAGTATACTTGGTCATGGTTCATGATATCTCTCGTGTATTCTTGAATTCTGTTTGCAAGTATTTTACTGAGTAATTTTTCAGCACTGTTCTTAAGAGAGATATGTCTGAAATTCTCCTTTATGTTGAGTCTTTGTGTGGTTTAGGTATCAAGGTGAATGTGGCCTCATAGAATGAGGTTGGTAATGTTCCTTCTGTTTATATTTTGTGGAACAGTTTGAATAGTATTGGATTCAGCTCTTCTTTGTATGTATGGTAGAAATCTGCAGTCAATCCATCAGGCTCCATCTTTTTTTCGCAAAGAGATTTTTGATGACTGCTTCTATTTCCTTGGGATAAATAGGACTGTTTAATGTATTTACCTGATCTTTGTTTATCTTTGCTAAATGGATTCTATCAAGAAAATTGGCCATTTCATTTAGATTTTCAAATTTTGTGCTGTATAGCCTTTTGAAGTAAGATCTAATGATTCTTTCAATTTTGTCTGTGTCTGTTGTTATGTCCCCTTTTTTCCTTCTGATTTTGCTGACTGGGATAGTTTCTCTCTGTCTTTTAGTTAGCTTGGCTAAGGGTTTTTTTGTCTTGTTTTTCTCAATCAACCAACTTTTGGTTTCAATGATTCCTTGAACTGTTTTATTTGTTTCTAATTTATTGATTTCAGCCCTGAATTTGAATATTTCCAGCCATCTACTCTCTTTGGTGTGTCTGATACTTCTTCTTCTTTTTTTCCCAAGGGCTTGAGACATGCCATTAAGTTGCATGTATGAGATGTCTGAAACTTTCTGAAGGCATTTAGTGCTAGGAACTTTACTCTGAGCTCTACTTACAACGTTTCCCAAATATTTGGGTGAGTTTTGCCTTCACTTTCATCAAATTTTAGAAAGTCTCTTATTTTATTTATTTCTTCCCTGATCCATCTGTCATTGAGTAGAGAATTTTTTAGTTTCCTTGCATGTTTATGCTTTTTGTTATTTCTGTTGTTGTTGAGGTCTAGTTTTAGGCTATGGTGGTCTATATGATACAAGGCATTATTGCAATCCTCTTGTATCTGTTGAGGTTTGCTATGTGTCCCACTCTATGGTCAATTTTGGAGAAGTTTCCATAGAGTGCTGAGAAGAAGATTTATTCTTTTGAATTTGGGTAAAGTTTCTATAGACATCGATTAGGTCCATTTGATTTAGGACCTCTGTAAGTGTCATTATTTCCCTTGTTAGATTCTGTCTTGATGATCTGTCCCTTGGTGATAGTGGAGTGTTGAAGTTTCCCACTGTTAACATGTTGGGATTCATGTGGGAGTTGAGCTTTAATAATGTTTCATTTACGAATGCATATGCCGTTGTTGATTATTAATATTTATTATTGAATTATCTTTTAGTTAAGGAGCAATTATTTCTAAATCAATTGTATATGCAAATCACCACACAGAGACTAGGATTTATTTTATTCACCTAGAGCATCATGCTGGGAAATAGTTATTCCATCCTAAACCTCCAAGCCTGCATAGTTTCCTATCATTCAGATTTCACCCATTATACTTGCATTTAGTCATATATTAGGTCTGGTTCATCTCTCCTTGTGGTTCAAAGTCCTTGTCTGCAAATATTGTGCTCTCCTGATATACTACTAGCTTCCTTCTCCTCCCCTCCAGAATGTCCCACCCTATTCTCTCCAATGCTCAGGATTGTGGCTGCTTGTTTTATTGACAATATAGAAAACAAATGGTGGCATGTTTACACAAACTTGAGACAGGTGATGCTTAAAACAAACACCACAATGCAGTGTCCAGATTGAAACCAGATAGTAGGTTATAAAAACCAGCATTTGAATGAAAAAGAGGAAATTGCATACATTCCAAAAGAACATTATACCAACAAAGTGCTCTTGTATTTGGGGCATAGATGTTCAGAACTGTGATGTCCTCATGGTGGATTTTTCCTTTGATGAGAATGAAGCATCCCTCCTCTTTTTTGAAGAATTTTTGTTGAAAATCTATGTTATTAGATATTAGGACAGCTACCAAAGCTTGTTTTCTGGGTTAGTTTGCTTAAAAACCCTTTTTCCAGCCCTTTACTCTGAGCTATTGTCTGTCATTGTTGCAAAGGTTTGTTTCTTGGATGCAGCAGAATGTTGGATCCTTTTTCCACAATCATTTTTTTAGGCTATGACTTTTTTTGGAGAGTTGAGTCCATTGATGTTGATAGATAATAGTGACCAATGAATAGTAGTTCCTTTTATTTTGGAGTTGGTGGTAACAATGTCTTTGTGTTTTTATTTATTTATTTATTTATTTTTTGTGAGGTTATCTATATACTGTGTTTTCTTGGCTGTAGTTGATTTTGTTAGGTTGGCATACTCCTTCTAGTATCTTATGTAAGGCTGGGTTGCTGTGCACATATTGTTTAAGTTGAGTTTTGTCATGGCAATGTTATGCCTGGAAAACTACCACGAATTGACTTTGCTGCAAAACACATGAGGATCTTTTTAGTACACTCCTGGGTTGCTGAATTCTCCCTGGTTGAAGAGGAGGAATGTGGCTCTATGGTCTTGGGGAACAAGGTTTTTAAAGGAAAAAAATGCAAACAGGGAGTTAGGTGCCTTGGCATTACATGATTGGGTAAGGGAAACTGACTTTTGAAATGATTGGTTTACTTTTGTCCAAGACCATAATCGATTCTGACATGGACATCTGGGCTGGTTTCCTAGCAATTGTATCTCTAGTGGGCAGGAAAAGAATGCAGTAAAGCTATTTCCTTTCCCCAGTTGGCTGGACATTTCTCCACCTGGATGGCCTTCACTTAGGCCTGTGCTCCAAACACCAAAATACTACTCAAAAAATATATTTTCAATTTTTTTTTTTTGTCTCTCAGTATATTGTGTTTTCTCCATCTATGTTGCCTGAAAGTTTTGCTGGGTATAGTAGTCTGGTTTGACATCTGTTTTCTCTTAGATTCTTCAGGATATGTGTCCAGACCATTCTGGCTTTCATGGTTTCTGATGAGAAGTATTTTACGATTCTGCTAGGTCTACCCTCATATGTTACTTGGCCTTTTTCCCTTGCTGCTTTTAATATTTTTTTCTTTGTTCTGAAGATTTAGTGTTTTGACTATTATGTGACCGGAGGGGTTTCTTTTCTGGTCTAGTCTATTTGTTGTTCTGTAGGCCTCTTTTACATTAATGGATATCTTTTCCTGTAAGTTGGGAAAATTTTCTTCTATGATTTTCTTGAAAACATTTTCTGGACCTTGGAGCCTGAATTTTTTTTTCTGTCTATTCCTATGACTCTTAGATTATGTCTTTTCATGGTGTCCTTGAATTCTTGGATATTTTGTGTTTGGAATTTTTCTTATTTTATTTTTTTCTTTGAAAGATATATCAATTTCCGCAATTGTATCTTCAGTTCCTGAGATTCTCTCTTCCATATCTTGTATTCTGTTGGTGATGCTTAATTTTGTGTTTACTGATCTCTTCTCTGAGTTCTTCAACTCCAGTGTTTTCTCAGCTTGTGTTTTCTTTATTGGTTCTAATTCTATTTTCATGTCTTGCACCATATCCTTCATCTGTTTCAATGTGGATTCTTGTCTTTCCATGATGGCATCTATTTTTTTTTAATTCATTTCCTCTTTATGTGACTCTATTTGTGTAGCTATATGTGTCTGTATTTATTTGAGACTTTTCTTCATTTCCTCTTTATGTGCCTCTAATATCTCAGTAAGCATAGTTTTGAGATTATACCCCCTTGTTTCTGATTAATTAAAATATGTATTGATTTTGGGTGTTGATGGTGAAGCCATGATGTCTTGATTTTTAATGGATGTATCCCTATGCCTGCCTCTAGCCATCTTACAGTCAGTAGACTTTGCTGTTTGTTCCTTGAGCCTGTACTACAGCTGGGTCTGTCTGTCTCCAGAGTATGGAGTATTCTTCAGGAAGCTGAGATTGGTCCACATATTTCAGTGTGGATGTTGGTGTTTCTGATGCATCTAAGGGGAGAAGGTCTCAGGAACAAGCCTGCAAGCAAAGGAATATGTGTGGAGGTGTGCCTGTCTGTAAGGGTGAAGTGAAAGGAAGAAGGGCATGCACAAGTTGTCATGCATGTGACATTTGTGTGGGTTCAGTGCTCATGTACAGCTGTCCTGAATTGTTCAATTTCTCATAGACATGTCTAAGTATTTTGCTCCAAGTGCTCAGGTCTATCTGGGCTGTACCATCTTGGTTCCAGGAATTGTTTGCCTGAACTCCACAGGGAGATCCACAGAACAAGGGCTACAATGGTGAGAATTCTGTCCCAGAGAACCCTGTTTCTCACAGAGGTGGGTTGTTTCTGTGGATCCATTATCTAGTGGCTAGCTTAGAAGAACCCTGATATGGGGCTCTGTATGCACTCTCTAACTGAAGCAGGTATGTGTGGAAAATGTAGAGTGCTGGAGAACACTCACTAGCAACCCTGTTTGAGAAGCAAAGAGGGCTCATGTACACTCATTTGCAGGTGGGTTTGCAAAGTGCATAGGACCAGTGAACTCACTTGCAGGCATATGTGATAATCTCAGAGAGCCCACCATTTTCTAAGCTCAGATTTAGGTCCCATGTTTGACCATTAGAGTAAGGAGGCCCTGTACTTAGTGTTATGTACTCCTACCAATTCTGCAGTGTGAAAGTGCAGGGGGTTGATATTTTGCCAGTTTCTGACCCAGGAGAAATTCATGGGGAACCTGGATCCAATCTGTCCCAGATCAGTTTGTCCCCTCGAGCTTGGGAAGCCTCAAAGTCGATGTTCTGGCTTCATCAGCCCATTCAATTACCAATTTTAGAGTTTCAGACCTTCTGCCATTAAGAAATGGTGCACAAAGGTTGCTGCCTTCTTGGAGAGTACTAAGTTTATTTAAAGAATGTTCCTGGAGCTGAAGAGATGGCTCAGCAGTTAGGAGCACTTACCATATTTTTTTTGCACTAAATCTTGCATATATTATACATACTTGTATGTTTTCTTCATTTCATGGTATTGTATCCTTTATTTTAAAATGTAAAGCAAATATTACAACAGGACTTGTCTTAGATATCAAGGAAATTTTTCATCCCAGAATATTCAGTGACAGTTATTGAGAGGCTGGTTGCACAGAGAGAGCAAGTTAGACTCAGGGGAAGACCAAATGAACCAAAGAATAAGAAAGAACAAGAAGATTAGAAAAGATTTCTGTAGTTAGTTTGAGACCAAGCATATCAATTAAGGGGCTGAAAGAGGTTTGAATAAGTCAACTGGGAGAGGACTTTGAGCTAGAACACCTGAGTTGAACCAGCCAGCCCAGAGCACAGTAAGAACAAGAAAGGGTGAGTTCATTAAGCTGTAAGTCTCAGAAGCTGAAAACATTCTTGCACTAGGATATAGTGTAAGGAGTCTAAAAGCTTCCAGGACTAGAACTAGGTTAGCAGACAGAGGCAGTAAGCCTATAAGACAACAATTGAAACGGGTGACTAAATCTACTTTCTACTTACAATCTACTTTCATGTGTTATTTTTTTTTTCTCTCATCATCTGGACTCAAATGAACTATCCTTTTAAAAAATTTATTTATTATTTACTCTCATTATGCTCCATTTCTAGCCCACCTCTCAAGCCTCTCTCAGTCCCTTGCTCTTCATGAATACCCCCTCTCATATGAGGAGAGACCCTTCACCCCAGCTCATTAAGGAGCATCATGACTCAGAGCATCATCTTCTTCTGTAAACTGGAAAGGCAGCCCTGCCAGGAGTGACTGATGAAAAAGTGGGCAACAGAGTCCATGTCAGAGACAGCCCTTGCTCTGCTTACTAGTGAACCTACATGAGGCCTCAGTTGCACATCTGTTATATCTGTGTAGGGGGCCTAGATCCAGTCTATTCATGGTCCTTGCGTAGTACTTCAGTCTCTGAAAGTCCCTCTTGGACCTGGTTAGTTTGCTCTATTGGTCTTTTTGTTGAAATCCTAGTACTTCCTGGTTCTTCTATACTTCCTCCCACTTTTCTTTTAGACCCCCTATTCTTTGTTCAATGTTTTGCTGAATCTCAGTATCTGTTTTGATGCCCTGCTGGGTGAAGCCTCTCAGAAGACACCTACACTAGTCTCCAGGCTTGTTCCCTCTCTTCAGCCACTTCTGCTGTCTATTCTACTCCCCTTCTGAGTGAGATTTAAGCATCCTCCCTTGGGTCTTCCTTGTTACATATCTTATTTGGGTCTGTGAATTGTAGTTTGTCTATCACCTTATTAGTGAATATATACCATGCCTGTCTTTCTAGTTGTGTTACCTCAATTAGGATCTTTTCTAGTTCCATATATTTACCTGCAAATTTCATGATTTACTTGTTTCTAATGTACCACGGATTCTGTATCTATTCTTCAGTTGAGGGGCATCTACGTTGTTTCCAGATGCTGGCTATTATGAAGAAAACTGCTCTGAACATAACTGAGCAAGTGTCCTTTTTGTATGTAGAACATTATTTGGGTATATGCTCAGGAGTGGTATAACTGGGTCTTGAGGTAGAACTATTCCAAATTTTCTGAGAAAGAGCATGATTGATTTCCAGAAAGGTTGTAGAAGTTTGTACTCCCACCTACAATGGAGGAGGGTTTCCCCTTTCTCCACATCTTCTGCTGCATATGCTGTAAATTACGCTTTTGATCTTAACCATTCTGATGGGTGTGAGATGGAATCTCAGAGGCAAGGACCATAGTCATCAGGAAAATGCAAATCAGAACTACCCATTTATTTTTTATTTATAAAATTTATTTTTTATTCACTTTAAATCTCGTCTAGCCCCACCCTACCTCTCCTTCCAGTCCCACACTCCTTTCCTTCTGCCCTCCCCTATACTGCAGAAAAGGGTACCCCATTTCTTATTTACCCCAGCTTGTCAAGTAGCATCAGGACTGAATGTGTTCTCTTCCCCTGTGGCCTGTCAACACAGTCATCTCTGTGGGAAGTGATGAAAAAGCTGGCAAGAAGGTCCATATCAGGTGCAATCCTCTCTTTACTTACTTGAGGAACAACATGAAACCTAAGCTGCCCATCAGCTACAGTTTATAGGAGGGTCTCTGTCCGGGCTAACCATGGTCCTTGGTTGATATATGAGCCTCAGTAAGCCACTTAGGGCCTCTTTTTTTCTTCTTTATGGAGCTCCCATCACCTCCAGTTCCTTTTCTCTTTCCTAGCACTTTTCCACAAGACTCCTTATGCTTCACCCAATGTTTGGAAGTGAGTCTCTCAGCATGTTTTGAGGCACTGCTTGGTAGAACCTGTCAGAGGATAACTCTGATAAACTCCTATCAGGAGGCTTAGCTCTGTATCTTCATAGTGTCAGTGAGTGGCCCTCTCTCATAGAGTGTGTCTTTGCTTGGACCAGGCATTGGTTAAACATGCCCTCAATCTCTGCCCTATCTTGTAGGGCATATCTTGTAGGCATGGTAAAATTTGGGTCGAAGTTTTTGTGTTTGCTCTGGCATTCCCCTCCCTCTTCTAGGAGACTTGTCTAGTTAGTGGTTGTTCTCTTCTGTCTCTTCGGTCTCTGATCATAAGAATCTCTGCTTGAGAATCTCTCATACTCTCCCAGGAGCCAGACCTATCTTAGGACTCCAGCTTGTCACAGAGAGGACATCACCCCTAGTTTCTCTTTTCTCTACAAGCCTTCTGTCCTCTCACAATTTCCTTTTTTAAATTCCTGAGTAGTATTCCATTGTGTAAATGTAGTACAATTTCTGTATCCATTACTCTGTTGAGGGACATCTGGGTTGTTTCTAGATTTTGTATGCTATGAATAAATCTGCTATGAATATGGTTGAGAAAATATCATTGTTGTATAGTTGAGCATATTTTGGATATATATTCCTAAGAGTGGCATAGCTGGTTCTTGAGATAACACTATTCGTAATTGTCTGAGAAAGCACCAGATTGATTTTCTAAGTGGTTGTATTTGTTACATTACCACCAACAATGGAGAAGGGTTCCCCTTTCTCCACATTCTTGACAGCAAGTGTTGTCTCTTGAATTTTTGATGGTAGCCATTCTGATAAGTGTAAGGTGAAATTTCAGGGTTGTTTTAATTTGCATTTCCCTTTTGACTAAGGACATTGAGCATTTCTTTAAGTTTTTCCCTGATATTTTCTTTTACTCAATAGTGAATAATTCTATTTAGCTCTATACACCATTTATTTAAATTAATTACTTGGTTTATGCAATTTAACTACTTGAAATCTTTACATATTCTGGACTTTAGCCCTTTGTCAGATATAGGGTTGTTGAAGATCCTTTCCCAGTTTGTAGGTCATTGTTTTGTTCTGATGACAGTGTCTTTTGATTTACCCCATGTTCGTAGCAGCTTTATTCATAATAGCCAGATCCTGGAAACAACACAAATGTCCCTCAACGGAGGAATGGATAGAGAAATTGTGGTACATTCACACAATGCAATACTACTCAGATTTTCAATTTCATGAAGTACCATTTATTGATTGTTAATCTTAAAGCCTGTTCTATTGGTGTTCTGTTCAGGAAGTTGTCTCCTGTGTCAATGAATTCAAGGCTCTTCTGCACTTTTTCTTTAAATAGCTTTGGTGTGTCTGGTTTTATGTTAAGATCTTTGATCCACTTGGATTTTATGTTTGTACCATGTGATACATATGGATCTATATACATTTTTCTAAACATAAACATCCATGTAGACATCCATGAAGAAGAACAGAACCATTAATTGAAGATGTTATCTTTTTTCCATTGTTTGGTTTTGGGGTCCTTGTCAAATATCACGTGTCCATAGGTGTGTGGATTTATTTTTGTCTTCTACTCAATTCCATTAATCAACCAATCTGTTTCTATGCCAGTCCTATGTAGTTTTTTATGACTATTTCTCTATATTACAGCTTGAGATCAGGGATGGAAATACTCCCAGAAGATATTCTATTGTAATATTGTTTTAGCTATTCTGGTTTGCCTGTTTTTCCTTATGAAGTTGAGAATATTTCTTTCAAGGTCTTTAAAGAATTGTGTTGCTAATTTGATAGGAATTATATTGAATTTGTACATTGCTTTTGGTAAGATGGCCATTTTTACGATGTTAGTCCTGCCAATCCATGAGCATGGGAGATCTTTCCATCTTCTAATATCTAATTGAGTTTCTTTCTTCAGAGACTTGAAGTTTTATTTTTTTCACACAAGCCCTTAACTTGCTTTGATAGACTTAAACTAAGGTATTTTATGTCTTTTGCAGTTATTGTGAAGGGTCTTGTTTCCATAATTTCTTTCTAAGCCCATTTGTGTTTTGTATACCGGACGGTTATTGATTTTTTTTTTTTTGAGTTAATATTGTATCCAGCCACTTTGCTGAAAGTGTTTACCACCTATAGGTGTTGCTTGGTATAATTTTTGTGGTCACTCATGTATGCTATCATATCTTCTGCAAATAATGATGCTTTGACTTCTTCCTTTCTGATTTGAATCTTCTTGATCTCCTTTAATTGTCTTATTGCTCCACCAAGGACTTGAAAAGCTATTTTGAAGAGATATGGAGACTGTGGGTAGCCTTGCCTTGTCTCTGATTTCAGAGGGATTGATTTAAGTTTCTCTCCATTTATTTTGACATTGGTTATAGGCTTACCGTATATTGCCTTTACTATGGTTAGATAAGTACGTGGTATCCCTGATCTCTCCAGGACTTTATTAAATGCTTTTTCAACATCTAAGGAGATGGTCATGTGGTTTCTTTTTTTTTTATGTAGTGCATTACATTGATGGAGTTCCTTATATTGAATCACCCCTGCATGCCTGGTATGAAGCTTACTTGATCATATTCGATGATATCTTTGATGTGTTCTTGGATTCAGTTTGAGGGTATTTTGTTGAGAATTTTTCCATCAATATTCATAATGAAGATTGGTCTGAAATTTTCCTTCTTTGTTGGAGCTTTGTGAGTTTTAGGTACCAAGGTAACTGTGGCTTCATAAAATGAGTTTTATAATGTTCCTTCTGTTTCTCTTTTGTGGAACAGTTTGAGAAGAGAATTATCCATTTCTTAAGTACATTGTTAATGAATATTTACATGAAATAAAGGTAAAAAAGTAAAGCACAAAATCTCTTAACATATTACTATAAAAATATGAGCACCTGTAGTTGCCACATTAACCTATGCTACCTCTGTATCTATAGTAATAATAATAATAATAATAATATTCATAATATTCATAATCTTTTACATACATTTTACTCAGATTCTTCAAAATGCAGTAATACTTCTGTAATTTTTTATTATTATTAATTACACTTTATTCATTTTGTATCCCCCCATAAGCCCCTCCCTCCTCCCCTCTCAATCCCACCCTTCTTCCCCTTTCTGCATGCATGCCCCTCCCCAAGTCCACTGATAGGGGAGGTCTTCCTCTCCTTCTTTCTGATCTTAGATTATCAGTTCTCATCAGAAGTGGCTGCATTGTCATCTTCTGTGGCCTGGTAAGGCTGCTCCCCCCTCAGGTGGAGGTGATCAAAGAGCAGGCCAATCAGATTATGTCAGAGGCAGTCCCTCTTCCCATTACTATGAAACCCACTTGGACACTGAACTGCCATGCTCTACTTCTGTGCAGGGGTTCTAGGTTATCTCTATGAATAGTCCTTGGTTGGAGTATGAGTTTCTTCGAAGTTCCCTGTGTTCAAATTTTCTTGTTCTGCTGCTCTCCTTGTGAGTTCCTGTCCTCTCCAGCTCTTGCTATTTCCCACCTCTTTCATAAAATTCCATTCACTCTGCCCGACAGTTGGTCATCAGGCTTAGCATCTGTTTGATAGTCTGCAGGGCAGAGGCTTTCAGAGGCCCTCTGTGGCAGGTTCCTAGGTTGTTTCCTGTTTTCTTCTTCTGACTTTCAGAGGCCCTCTGTAGCAGGTTCCTAGGTTATTTCCTGTTTTCTCCTTCTTCTGATGTCCATCCTCTTTGCCTTTCAGGATGGGGATTGAGCGTTTTAGTTAGGGTCTTCTCTTTTGCTTAGTATGTTTAGATGTACTGATTTTAGTGGGTTTATCCTATGTTGTATGTTTTATATGAGTGAGTATATACCGTGTGTGTCTTTTTTGCTTCTGGGATAACTCACTCAGGATGATCTTTTCCAGGTCCCACCATTTCCCTGCAAAAAATCATTTGACAAAATCCAACATCCATTCATGTTTAAAGTATTGGAGAGATCAGGGATACAAGGCACATATCTAAACATAGTAAAGGCGATATACAGCAAGCCTATAGCCAACATCAGACTGAACAGGGAGAAAAAAAACAATCCCACTGAAAACAGGGACAAGACAAGGCTTCCCACTCTATCCATATCTCTTCAACACAGTGCTGGAAGTCCTTGCTACAGCAATAAGACAGTTGAAGGAGATCAAGGGGATACAGATTGGAAAGGAAGAAGTAAAATTATCACTATTTGCAGATGATATGATAGTATACATCAGTGACCCCAAAAACTCTACCAGGGAACTCCTACAGCTGATGAACTCCTTCAGCAAAGTGGCTGGATACAAAATTAACTCAAAAAAATCAGTAGCACTTCTGTATACAAAAGACAAAAGGGCTGAGAAAGAAATTAGGGAAACAACACCCTTCACAATAGCCACAAATGACATAAAGTACCTTGGTGTAACCCTAACCAAGCAAGTAAAAAACCTGTATG
>REGO01000982.1:177613-204346 GCA_010120015.1 Rhombomys opimus
ATTCCCACCAGCAGTGGAGAAGGGTTCCCCTTTCTCCACAACCTCTCCAACATATGTTGTCACTTGAATATTTCATCTTGGCCATTCTGATGGGTGTAAGGTGAAATCTCAGGTTCGTTTTGATTTGCATTTCCCTAATGACTAATGAGGTTGAGCATTTCTTTAAGTGTTTCTCTGCCATTCGATATTCCTCTACAGAGAGTTCTCTGTTTATCTCTGTTCCCCATTTTCTAATTGGATTACTTGGTTTTCTGCTTTTCAGCTTCTTTAGTTCTTTATATATATTGGATATTAGTCCTCTATCAGATAGAGGGTTGGTGAAGATTCTTTCTCAATCTGTAGGCTGTCATTTTGTGTTGATGACACTGTCCTTTGATTTACAGAAGCTTTTCAGCTTCATGACTTGCCATTTATTGACTGTTGCTCTTAGAGCCTGTGCTGTTGGTGTTCTTTCAGGAAGTTGTATCCTGTGCCAATGAGTTCAAGGGTATTCCTCACTTTTTTTTTCTAACCTATTTAGAGTATCTGGATTTATGTTGAGGTCTTTGATCCACTTGGACTTTACTTTTCTACAGGGTGATAGGTATGGATTTATTTTCATTTTTCTACATGTAGACAACCAGTTGGAACAGCACCATTTGTTGAAGACCCTGTCTTTTCTCCATTGTATGGTTTTGACATCTTTCTCAAAGATCAGGTTTCCATAAGTGTGTGGGTTTAACTATGGGTCCTCTGTTTTGTTCCATTGATCCACCATTCTTTTCTACGTCAGTACCATGCAGTTTTTATTACTGTTACTCTATAGTACAGTGTAAGATCAGGAATGGAGATACCTCCAGAACACCTTTTATTGTAGAGGATTGTTTTAGCAATTCTGGGTTTCTTGTTATTCCATATGAAGTTGAGAATTTTTCTTTCTAGGTCTGTAAAGAATTGTGTTGGTAATTAAATGGGAATTGCATTGAATCTGTAGATTGCTTTTGGGAAAATGACAATTTTTACTAGGTTAATCCTGCCAAGCCATAAGCATGGGAGATCATTCCATTTTCACATATCTTCTAATTCTTTCTTCAGAGACTTGAATTTTTTTTTTTCATACAAGTCTTTGACTTGCTTGGTTAGGGTTATTCCAAGGTACTTTATGTTATTTGTGGCTATTGTCAAGGGTGTTGTTTCCCTAATTTCTGAGCCCTTTTGTCTTTTGTATATAAGAGGGCTACTGATTTTTTTGACTTAATTTTGTAACCGGCCACTTTGCTGAAGGTGTTTATCAGCTGTAGGAGTTCCCTGGTAGAGCTTTTGGGCTCACTCACGTATACTATCATATCATCTGCAAATAGTGATAATTTGACTTCTTCCTTTCAAATCTGTATCCCCTTGATCTCCTTCAGCTGTCTTATTGCTCTAGGAAGGACTTCCAGAACTATGTTGAAGAGATGTGGAGAGAGTGGGCTGCCTTGTCTTGTCCCTGATTTCAGTGGGATTGTTTTAAGTTTCTCTCGGTTCAGTTTGATGTTGGCTATAGGCTTGCTGTATATCGCCTTTACTATGTTTAGATATGTGCCTTGTATACCTGATTTCTCCAATACTTTAAACATGAATGGATGTTGGATTTTGTCAAATGCTTTTTCAGCATCTAGGAAGATTATCATTTGTTTTTTTTTTTTCTTTCAGTTTGTTAATATGGTGGATCACATTGATGGATTTCCTTATATTGAACCACCCCTGCATACCTGGGGTGAAATCTACTTGGTCATAGTGGATGATATCTTTGATGTGTTCTTTTATTTGGTTGGCAAGAATGTTGTTGAGTATTTTTGCATCAATGTTCATAAGGGAGATTGGCCTGAAATTCTATTTCTTTGTTGGGTCTTTGTGTGGTTTAGGTACCAAGGTGACTGTGGCTTCATAGAATGTGTTTGGCAATGTTCCTTCTGTTTCTATTTTGTGGAATAGTTTGAAGAGAACTTGAGTTAGCTCTTCTTTGAAGTTCTGGTAGAAATATGCACTGAAACCTTCTGGTCCAGGGTTGTGTTTTTTGTTTGTTTGTTTGTTTTTTGTTTTTGTTTTGTTTTTGTTTTTTGGATGGGAGAATTTCAATTACTGCTTCTATTTCCTTGGGGAATATAGGACTATTTAATTGATTTACCTGGTCCTGATTCAGCTTTGGTAAGTTGAATCGATCAAGGAAATTGTCCATTTTATTTAGGTTTTCAAATTTTGTAGCATACAGACTTTTTAAGTAAGTCCTAATGATTCTTTGGATTTTATCAGTGTCTATAGTTATGTCCCCCTTTTCATTTCCTCTCTTGTTGATTTGGACGATGTTTCTCTGCCTTTTAGTTAGCTTGGCTAAGGGTTTGTTTTCCTTGTTGATTTTCTCAAAGAACCAGCTCTTGGTTTCATTGAGTCTTTGAATTGTTTTATTTGTTTCTAATTGATTGATTTCAGTCCTGAGTTTGATTATTTCCAGTAGTCTACTCCTTTTTGGTGTGTCTGCTTCTTCTTTTTCTAGGGTTTTTAGGTGAGCCATTAAGGTGCTTGAATGAGCTGTCTCAAATTTCTTCTTGAAGGCACTTAGTGCTATAAACTTTCCTCTTAGCACTGCTTTCATTGTGTCCCATAAGTTTGGGTATGTTGTGTATTCGTTTTCATTGAGTTCTAGGAAGTCTTTAATTTCTTTCTTTATTTCTTACATAACCCAGCTGTCATTTAGTAGCAAGTTGTTCAGTTTCCAAGTGTGTGTAGGCTTTTTGCTATTTCTGTTGTTGTTGAGGTCCAGCTTTATTCCATGGTGATCCACTAGGATACAGGGATTTATTTCAATCTTCTTGTATCTTTTGAGGCTCTCTTTGTGACCAACTAAATGGTCTATTTTGGAGAATGTTCCCTGAGGTGCTGAGAAAAAGTTAAATTCTTTTGTGTTTGGTGTAAGGTTCTGTAAATGTCTGTTAGGTCCATTTGATTCATGACCTCTGTTATAGACATTGTTTCTTTGTTTAATTTCTGTCTTGTTGACCTGTCCTTTGTTGAGAGTGGGCTGTTGAAGTCTCCCATTATTAATATGTGGGGATCGATGTGTGGTTTAAATTTTATCAATGTCTCTTTTACAAATGTGAATGCCCTTGTATTTGGGGCGTAGATGTTCAGGACTGTGATATCTTCTTGTTGGAGTTTTCCCCTGATGAGTATGAAGTATCCTTCCCCATTTTTTGATTAATCTTTTTAGTAGCTATTAGAATGGCTACTCCTGCTTGCTTTTGGGTCCATTTGCTTGGAAAGCCGTCTTCCAACCCTTTACCCTCAGGTAATGTCTATTTTTGTGACTTAGGTGAGTTTCTTGTATAGAACAGATTTCTGGGTGTTGTTTATGCATCCATTCTTTTAGTCTGTGTATTTTTATTGGAGAATTGAGTCCATTGATATTGAGAGAGATTAATATCCAGTGGCTGTTAGATCCTTTGATTTTGGTGTTTGTTGTGATCATAAGGTTGTGTGTTTGGTTGCTTTTTGTTTTACTGTATTTAAATTATTAAATACTGTAATTAAATTAAATTACTGAGGTTAATTATTTCCTGTGTTTTCTTGAAAGAAGCTAGTTTTCTTGAGTTGTATTTCCCCTTTAGTGTCTTCTGTAATGCTGGATTTGTGTATAGGTTTTGTTGAAATTTATTTTTGTCATTGAATATCTTGTTTTCTCCATCTTTGAGGACTGAGAGTTTTGCTGGGTATAGTAGCCTGGACTGACATGTGTGTTCTCTTAGGGTCTGCATGATATCTGTCCAGGCCCTTCTGGCTTTCATAGTTTCTGTTGAGAATCCATGTGTGATTCTAATGGGTTTGCTATTATATGTTACTTGGCCTTTTTCCCTTGCAGCTTTTAGTATCTTTTCTTTGTTCTATATACTTACTGTTTTGATTATTATGTGGCAGGAGGATTTTCTTTTCCCGTCTAATTTATTGGGTGTTCTGTAGCCCTCTTGTATTCTTCTTGGCCTCTCTTTTAAGTTGGGGAAATTTTCTTCAATGATTTTGTTGAAAATATTTTCTGGTCCTTGGAACAGAGAATCTTGTTTTTCCTCTACACCTATTATTCTTAGGTTTTGTCTTTTCATATTTTCTTGTATTTCTTGGATGGTCTGTGTCAGGAATTTTTTAGATTTAACATTTTCTTTGACAGATACATCGATTTCTTCCATTGTATCTTCCACACCTGAGATTCTTTCTTCCATCTCTTGTAGTCTATTGGTTATGGTAAACTCTGTGGTTCTTGTTTTCTTCCCTCAGTTCTTTCTTTCCACAATTGCCTCCATTTTTGTTTTCTTTAAGTTTTCCAATTCTATCTTCAGGTCTTGAGGCGTTTTGTTGATTTCCTTCACCTGTGTCTGACTGTATTTTCCTGTTTTTCCATCAATTCCTTCAGCTGTTTGTTTGAACAATCCTTTTTTTTTTTTATTTCATTCAGTGATTTAAGCATTTCCTCTCTATAGGCCACTAAGTTTTTGTTTGCAACTTCCTCTATTTCTTTACAGATGGCCATAAACTGTTTGTTTTTATCTTCCTCTATTTTTTTTCGCATTTTATTTGTTTCCTCTGTTATGTTCTTCATGATCATAGATCCTAGGTCCTCTTCCTGCATTTCAATTGTGCTGTGGTGTCTCGGCTACCTGTCCCTGGATAACTGGGTTCTGGAGATGCCATATTGTTCTGGTTTTTGTTGGTTGAACTTTTATGCTGCCCTCTACCCATTTTGTTATCTTAGGTTTTTTTAGTTGGTTTCTGGTTTTTCCGGGAATCCTGTGGTTGAGAGAATCCCTTTGGCAGGAAGATGGTTTTTCCTGAAGGAAGCCTTCTCAGCTTTTTGGGCATAGTCACTAATGGCTGGTGTTCTTTTAGGAGTTGCCACTGCTCACCTCAGGCGTAGAGACCTGAATGGTAACTGTGGTCCTTATTAGTCAAGAGGTCTCTTCTCTCACCAGCAGAAGTCCTGAAGACAGCTGCCCAGTTTCTTGCTGTGAATTTAGTTATCTGCTGCTGTAACCTGTGTGTCCTGTGGTTTGGTCAGTTTTGTTAGGGATAAGTGGTTGCCCCGTGGAGCAGTATCTGGGGGTTGCTGGGGGTTGATCTCGGGGATCCCAGGCTTTTGTAGTTCTGAGGTTGGGGCTCTGTGCCCCAGTACCCAAGCAGTAATCTGTGGCAAGTGAGTACTGCTCTCCTGGTAATAGCAGGTCTGGTGCACAGCAGGTCCCAGGTTTGTGCCCATCTGTGGGACCTTTTCTGGGGATATACTGGGTGGTCTAAGTCTATCCCCTTTGGTTAATTCCCTGTGAGGATTTCTCCATACAGTGACTCCATGTCTCTGGTGTTATGGGGCACACAGTTCTGTCTGTGAGGAATAGCTGGTACAAAGCAGGTCTCTGGGCTGGCGGCATCTGCGTCTGCCTGCTTGTCTGCGGAAACTGGGTACCCAACTACTGTCTGTGCTTCCGGCTTCGGGCCAGTTCAGTGATGGGGCTCGTATTCACTGGTCTGTGAGAGACTTTCCCCATGTAAAGGCTGGGTGTCCCAAGTCAGTACTGTTTCCTTCCTTCCCTGTGGGGGCCTCTCCTGACAGGAACTCCCTTTCTCTGTTGCACTAGATGTAGCATGCAGCTTTGTCTGTGCTAGAGAGCTGGCGTGCAGCCCCTCTCCATGCTGGTGGTGGGAGGCCAGTTCAGTGCTGACTGCGGGTACCCATGGTCTGCGAGAGACTTTTTCCAGGGAAAGACTGGGTGACCCGTGGCCAGTCCCACTATTTTCCTTCCCTGTGAGTTTTTCTCCCCACTGGGACTCCCATTCTCTGGTGTTTTTGTGTCCATCGTTCAGCCTGGGAAGGTGATCGGTACATGCAGGCATGTAGCTCTGGTCCGGCGACCGAGTGCCTGCGTAACCCGGGATCTCTTCCAGGTTCTGCCTGGGTGACCTGAGCATGGGACCACCTGATTGCCACGCCATGGGGGTTTCTTATAACAGATTTATTGTGTCACCTTTTAAAATTTATTTTTAATTTATTTTATTTTATTCACTTTGTATGGTGGCTGTAGGACCCTTCTCTCATCCTCTCTCACCCACCATCTCTCTTCTCCTCCCATAATGCCCCCCCAGTCCACTGATAGGGGAGGTCCTTTTCCCATTGTATCTGACCCTAGCATATCAGTCACAAAGGACTGGCTGCTTTGTCTTCCTCTGTAGCCTATTGAGGATATACCCCTCAGGGGAAAGTGATCAAAAAGCCAGCCAATGAGCTCATGGTAGAGACAGTCTCCTTACTAGAGAACCCACTTAGACACTGAGCTACCATGGGTTACATTTGTGCAGGGGTTCTAGGTTATCTCCATGAATGGTTCTTGGTTGGAGTAGCAATCTCTTAGAAGATTCCTGGGCCCAGATCATTTGGATTGTTTGCTCTCCTTGTGGAGTTCCTGTCCCCTCTAGTTTTTTCTATCTTCCCCTTCTTACATAAGATTTCTTGCACTCTGCCCAAAGTTTGACTGTGATTTTCACCATTTGCTTCAATACCCTGCTCGGTAGAGGCCCTCTGTGGTAGGCTCCCGGCCTGTTCCCTGTGTTCTCCCTCTTCTAATGTCTATTCATTAGCCTTTCTTAGTGAAGATTGATCATCTTACCCAGGGTCCTCATTTCTTAGCTTCCTTAAGGTGTGCAGATTTAAGTATGTTTATCCTATACTATACGTCTAATCTCTACTTATACTTGAGTATATAACATGCGTGTATTTTTATTTCTGTGATACCTAACTCAGAATGATCTTTCCTAGTTATCACCATTTACCTGCAAATTTCATGCTTTCCTTGTTTTAAATGGCTGCATTGTAGTCCATTGTATAAATGTACCACAGTTTCTGTATCCATTTATCAGTTGTGGTACATCTGGGTTGTTTCCTGATTCTGGTTATTATGAAAAAAGTAACCAGGAATATGGTTGAGCAAATGTCCTTGTTGTGTACTTGAGCATATTTTGAATATATGCCTAAGAGTGGCTGGATCTTGAGGTAACACTAATCCTATTGTTCTGAGAAAGCACCAGAATGATTTCCAAAGTGGTTGTACAAGTTAACATTCCCTCTAGCAATGGAGAAGAGCTCCCCTTCCTCCACATCCTTACAGCATGTGTTGTCACTTCAGTTTTTTTTAACAGATATGATAACTTTATTTTTTTATTTTTTTATTAGTTACATTTTATTAACTCTGTATCCCAGCTGTATCCCGCTCCCTCATTCACTCCCAATCCCACTCTCCCTCCTTTCTCTCCTCCCTGCCCCTTTCCAAGTCCACTCATTAGGAAGGACCTCCTCCCCTTTCATCTGACCCTGGTTTATCAGGTATCTTCAGGATTGGCTGCAAAGTCCTCCTCTGTAGCCTAATAGGACTGCTCCTCCCTTTGGGGGTAGGGAGGTCAAAGAGCCTGCAATTGAGTTCCTTTCAGAAATAGTCCCTGTTCCCCTTACTAGGGAAAACCAATTGGTTACTGAGCTACCACGGGCTACATCCAAGCAGAGGTTCTAGGTTATATACATACATGGTCCTTTGTGGAGTATCAGTCTCAGAAAAGACCCTGTGCCCAGATATATTGACCCCTGTGCCCAGATACGTTGAGTTTTTGATCTTAGCCATCTGTACCCCATTTTTTATTTGGATTGTTTGATTTATTGCTTTTTAACTTCTTTAGTTCTTTACATATTCTGGATATCAGGCCTCTGTCAGATAGAGGGTTGGTAAGATCCTTTCACTGTTGTTTTGTTCTGAGGACAGTGTCTTTTACATTACAGAAGCTTTTCAGTTTCATGAGGTCCCATTTATTGATTGTTGCTCTTATAGCCTGTGCTGTTGGTGTTCTGTTCAAGAAGTTGTCTCCTGTGCCAATGAGTTCTAGGCTCTTCCTCACTTTTTTTCTAACTGATTTAGTGTATATGGTTTTATGTTGAGGTCTTTGATTCACTGGGACTTTAGTTTTGTGCAGGGTGATAAGTATTGGTCTATTTTCGTTTTTCTGCATGTAGACATCCAGTTGGAGCAGCACCATTTGTTGAAGATGCTGCCTTTTTTCCATTGAATGATTTTGGTTCTTTGTCAAAAATCAAGTATTCATGTGTGTGTGTGTGTTTATTTTGGGGTCTTCTATTCGGTTCCTTTGATCCTCCTTTCTATTTCTGTGCCAATACCATGCAGTTTTTGTTACTATTTCTCTGTAGTACAGCTTGAGATCAGGGATGAAGATACCTCCAGATGATCTGTTGTTGTACAGGATCATTTTGAGATTCTGTTTTTTGTTGTTGTTGTTTGTTTGTTTGTTTGTTTCTCCATATGAAGCTGAGAATATTTCTCTCAAGTTCTGTAAAGAATTGAGTTGGTATTTTGATGGTAATTGTTACTTCAGTTTTTGATTTTAGCCGTTTTAATGGATGTGAGATGGATTATCACAGTTATTTTGATGATTAATGATGTTAAACATTTGTTAGTGTTTCTCTGACACTTGATATTCCTCTATTTAAAAAATTCTGTTTAGCTCTGTACGCCATTTTTATTTGGATTGCTTCATTTGTTGTTATGCAATTTCTTGAGTTCTTTACATATTCTCTATATTAGCCCTCTGTCAGATATAGGGTTGGTTAAGATCCTTTCCCACTTTGTAGGCTGCCGTTTGTTCTGATGACAATGTCTTTTGCTTTACAGAACCTTTTCAGTTTCATGGGTTCACATTTATTGATTGTTGCTCTTAGAGCCTGTGCTGTTGGTGTTCTGTTCAGGAAGTAGTCTCCTGTTCCTATGAGTCCCAGGTTTTTCCCCACTTTTTCTTTTAACAGGTTTTGTGTGTCTGGTTTTATGTTGAGGTCTTTGATCCATGTGGGCTTTAGTTTTGTACAGGGTGATGAATATAGATCAATTTGTATTTTTCTACATGTAGACATCCAATTAGACCAGCACTATTTGTTGAAGATGCTGTCTTTTTTCCATTGTATTGTTTTGGCCACTTTGTCAAAAGTTAAGATTCCATAAGTGTGTGGATTTATTTTTGGGTCTTTGATTCGATTCCATTAATCCATCCATCTGTTTCTATGTCAGTTACATGCCATTTTCATTACTTTTTCTCTGTTCTAAAGCTTGAGGTCTGGGATGAAGATACCTCCAGAAGATTTTTTTTTATTGTACAGGATTGTTTAAGCTATTCTGGGATTTTGTTTTTCCATATGAAATTGCGAAATTTTCTTTCAATATGTGTAAAAAATTGTTTTGGTGTTTTGATGGGATAGCCATTTTCACTATGTTAATATGATGGATCCATTAACATTGGATATCTTTCCATCCCTGTTATCATCTACAATTTCTTTCTTCATAAACTTGAAGTTTTTGTTTTGTTTTGTTTTTAATATAGGTCTTTTACTTGCTTTGTTAGAGTTACACCAAAGTACTTTATGTAGAGTGAATCTCATTTGTGGGAAAAGATAAGGGCAAACAGTCAGCTTAGTTCTGGAGGTATGAATGGTTGCAGTGAACATTTAGAACCTATAAGATACTGTAGTTCTGCAGTGCCAGAAACAGGGGACAGAAACAAAGTAGTAAAAGCAGCTGGCAACATTGGAAACCACAGTGGTTATTTTTTTTTCTTTTGTTCTGTATTTGATTTTGTTTCATAAACAAGATGGCTGTCAATCATGTAGTTCCTTGATTACTGCAATTTAAGATGGCAGTGACACCATGTGTTTGCCATTATAGGAGATGGCATTGAAGCTGTGGCTCCATTATCTTTATTCCAAAATCAACTTGGTGGCTAGTTGTGTACAGCTAAAGCTGCATAGCAGAACTTGGGCCAAAACTAGATTACTCTTGAGGTTGAGACTTATAACTAGAAGACATTGGGTGGGTGAACAGGAAGGACAGAGAGAAGGTTTAGAGCAGAGGAGAGAGAATGCTTGAATGTAAGATTCCTCCTTCCGTTTACCAGATCGCTGACAGTAATTAAAGATCCCATAAAATATTGGGATTTAATGTGCGTTAATCGACCAATTTGAAACATGATCTAAGGAATATGTAGGCCAAGCTTTATTCCAGAGGTGTATGAGTTTAGAGTCCTTTGAATCAGGATGCATGCATAGTGTTTTAAAATTCCCCAAAAGACAACCCAGTGGGAATGCTGGAGGAATGGAAGAATGGGCAGTTCCCACTGGTTGTGTAGGAGTCAGTAAACTGCCAGAGGAGTCCCAACAGCAAGATTTTGCTCAGTAGACTAGTATGAGACTATATGGTACAATAGCTCATCAGCATTGGCTAGAGATCCAGGGCACTGCTGCCCATAGTAGACACTTTTAAGCTTTCATTAGGATATTTGTAGATGAGTTAGACAAGGCTGTAGAAACCATGCTGATATAGGGCAGAAACTCTCATTCTAGGGAAAGGGAAGCCCTAAATGGAGGTCAGCCAAAAAGGTAACCATGGCCAGTGAAAGCTGTGGTTGGGGTTTCCTCTGGTTCCTCCATCTTGAAAGGTACAGGGAGATGCTGAATGCTCAACAGTCAATCTTCTGTGAAAAAGAGGGACATTTATCATGACAAATGAACGGAATTCACCAATCCAGAACGTGTAGCGTGTAGGAGGTAGTGATCTGTTTGCCAGAAAGTAGATTGCAGGTGGATTTTAAGTGAAATAGGTTTTCAGTAGCTCTGGTGGCAGTGCTGGCCAAAGAAAGCCCCTATTTGGCCAAAGCACCAATGTTAGGATTGCACAGCAGAATTATATTGTGAGTCATAAATCATGTGAACCGACTGGTTCCTCGTGGGAAGTTTTATTAAAGGAAGTGGGAGGGGGTCACAGAGACCAACTCTGGGCAGAGTACGAGATAGAGAGGGAATAAAGGAGAGGGAGAAAAAGACATGCTGGGGAGAGGGGCACCCAGACAGAGAGAGAGGAAGAGCAGGATAGAGGGAAAGAGTTCATGAGCAAAAAGGCAAGAAAGCAACAAAGTGGTGGGTTGATCCTTTTATGGAGCAACTGAACCATGGCTGCCATCTGTGGCTACATGAGGGGTGATACATGACGAAAACATAGGTTGCTAGGCAACTGAGAAGCAGGCTGCCTAAATAGTTACAGCCATGATGTCTTATTTTTTGTTGCCTGTATTCTTATGCTGGCCTCTAGCGATCTGGTTGTCTGTAGCCTTGATTGATTATTCCTGGAGACTGTACTGTTAACTGGACCCACCTCTCTCTGATGTCTCCAGTAGTCAACACTGGAATCACTGTCTCTGCTGACTCACTATTTATTACCCAGGTATGTCAAGTAGCTGGGGAACAGGTGGAAAGATCTCTGAAGCTAGAGCTGCTCCAGTGTCCAACAGGCTTCCTTAAGATGGAAGAGGATGTTATTTGGGTGCCAGGCCTGGCTCATCTCTTACTCTCTGAGCCTAGTGCAGCTCCAGTGCCCCATAGACCTACTCATGGTGTAGAACAATTGAACTTGAGTAATGTGCCTAACTCAGCTCCACTGGGTTCTCTGTCTGTTCTGGGCTCACTGTTTCTGGCCTAGGTGAGCCAGGCTGCTGGGGTGATGGTGTATAGATCTCTTTGCCTAGAGCTACTCTAGTGTTTTACAGGCTTCCCTTAGATGGTGGGGAATGGAACCGGGTCCCAAGCCTAGCTCAGTTCTACTGTGTTCACTGTGCTGTGCTGGCTTATTCTGACATGAGTACTCTAGCCGCAGGTGTGGAGCATACAGAATGGACCCTCACCTCCCCCTGAATACCAGATTATAGTCGCTCCACTGGGTGGTGAGAGTGAGCATCACTAGCCCCTTTGACCAGGAAGGTGTCCACAAGATGTTGAATGTGGTCTCCTGGGTTTGGAATCTGGAGCCTCTACTACCAAAATATATCCACAGGGCTATGATATTGGGTGCCCAGGTTCAAAGCCTCACCCTTAGTAAAGGAATTTATTCACTCCACAGGCAGGGAGAGTGAGCACCCAAGTTCTGATATGTCTGAAGAAGATATCCACAGAAAGTGAGCTTGGATGGATGGTGGCTTAAAGTTATGGGGTCATAACTGCAGGATGCAGCTGTCTGCCCCAGGAATATATCCACACATGGCAGGTTTGGGTGAGTGGCCTAGGGTTGCATGGTCAGAGCAGAGCAAGCTGCTGCTGGTCCAAGGAAGGTATCTACAGATAGTTGAATTGGACAAGTAGCCTAGAGCTGTGGAAATGCAAGGCAGGAGCCGGGAATTTATCCTGGTGGCCTGTAGATTGACCTTTGAGTATCCCTGTGAATTCTCCTCTCACCTAACAAATACAGATATTGGGGTTTTAATGTCCACAGAACAGCCTGACGATCACCCTGCTCTCACTGCTGAGCTGCTGTACAGATACCCTGTGTGGTAGGTGTCACCACCTTAGATCTCTGAATCAAGAGGGCCATTTCTACCTCCTGATTCATGACCATGGAGAATCTTTCCATCTTTTGATACCTTCAATTTCTTTTCCCAAAGACTTGAAGTTCTTGTCATACATGTTTTCCACTTGCTTGGTTAGAGTCACAGACAAGACATTTTTCTGATTGTGGCTATTGTTTCTCATTCCATTCATCATTTATATATAGGAGAAATACTAATTTAAGTGAGGTAACTTAAGCTCAGAGAGGTAAAAACTGTATGTACACACTTGTAATTGAACAATACCCAGAAAGTAGAGAATAAACATATTACAATCCACAGACCCAAAGAAACTAAGTAGCAAGGATGGCCGCCTCTGCATCGTATTCTTAAATCTTACTGAGAAGAAGAAATAAAATAGACATTAAGGAGTAGCTGGATAGAGGGAACTGGGTTGGGGAGAGGGGAGCAGGAGGAATCTAATAGGGGGAGGACAGAAGGAGATAGTACTTGGAAATAGAACTTGAAATGGTGTTGGGCAGCATCTTTGGGATAAGCTAGAAACCAAGGACAATGGAAACTCCTAGGTCATTTATGAGGGTGACTTTAGCTAAGACTCCTAGCAATGGGAGATACAAAGCCTGAAATAGCCATCTCCTGTAACCAGAATAGACTTCCAGTGGAGGGATTGGAACACCAACGCAACCACAAAACTTTAACACCACAAGATTTCCTGCCAACAATATATATATACGTAAAAATGGAGACGAAATTGAGAGAATGGCCAACTAACTACTTGCCCTGTTTGAGATCCATACCATGAGAGAAAGCCCATTCCTGACACTATTAATGATATTCTGCTATCTGACACTATTAATGATATTCTGCTATATTTCCAGACAAGGGCCTAGCAAATGGTCATTTGAGCTGCTTCACCCATCAACTGATGGATACAGATTCAGAGACCTACAGCCAAACAGGCATTGCTTGGGGAATTCCATGAAAGAGGGTAATAAAGATTGAAGGAACCAGAGAAGTCAAGGGCACCAAAAGAAAACATACAGAACCAAGTAACCTGGGCACATATCGACTCACAGAGACTGAAACCATTTACTTATAGTTTCCATCTCCATGTCACATTGAAAAGTTAGGCAGAAATACATTAATGGCTTTAGTATTAAACTCTGAATGCTTGGACTTTCCCTATCAAAACAACTAGAAGAAATAGATTTAAGATATTTCTAAATCCTATATCAAAGTCTACCCCAGAAATGGCAGATACTAAATATATCATAGTAAATGCTCTGGATTTTGGGTCAAATATATACATTGATTAGATGTGTTTAGTATGATGAAATGCACCTCTAAATCTATCTCCGGAAGACAACCAAAACACAATTAAAATCTCAAGCTTGTGACTAGATAATAAGCAATCAGTATTTCATCAACTTATCAGAACTCTATTGGCCAATGTCAAAACTCTGGACTTTTAAAATCTTATAACAACATAAGCACAAAAATAACAGAGAGAGGAGAGAAATTTGAACTACCTTCCATTTTTATCATGCCTCAAATCATTTTTCTGTATCATTACAATTCACTTTTATATATCTTAAAACACCTACATATACCCTCCAATCTTGCATTTATCAGTCTTGAAACATTTTCCCAGACCAAACAACACTCTTTAGATTCTCAAAACCTAAAGTCCTATATCCTCAGACCCCACGTAAGCTCCATTATCTTTCTAACTTCCTATTCACCATAAGACATAGATAGTTAACATGAAGCCTGTAGGCAAGGCAATCATGCCTGCCTTTTTCAAATAGAAGACCTAGTACCTGCTAATTTTAACTAAGTAATAAAATAACCAATATACTAACAATGGATCTAATTATCTGCACTTTAGCTGCAAGGCTACCATTAGCTTAGCTTAGCCATCAATGTAATCACAGACCTGAGAAGGATAAATATGTACCAATCAAAATGACAGTGACAGCTAGTCAGTCCATCACTCTAGGCAGCTGTCCTTGTCTCCTGTGTTATCATGGCATCATGAACAGTGTGGTTCAGCAACCAGGCACAGAAGATAAGAGACTGCTTCTGTGGAGAAAGAAATGAGAGAATGGCCTTACCTCTCTCTTAGCAACCTGAAACATTGACTCTACAGGTGTCTACAGATTTGTCCAGAGTTTAGGCTGGGCCTTAGCAGTATGACAGTTGGAACAGTCTTGCCGAAACAGTGGTTAGCATACTATAGTCCAGACTCATATTATGCCCAAATCTTCTTGGAGATCTTGGCTTTTGGGAGTCTCTGTCATAATAAGCTTATACATGTTAAAATGCCATATTCATCAGATCTCTGACAAGCATGAGGGCCAGCATATCTGAATTATTATTTTTATTTCTCTTTTAATTTTTTTAAATTTTAAATTGCATCCTATAAAATAGAAAGTCATAATCTCTAATTCTGGCATATTCCTTAAATAAATGTTTTAAACCCATATTTATCTCAAGTAGATCTACATAGACCAACTTTATAATTACCCATCCAAGGCTTAACTTTAAAAATATAAACAAAAGACCAGACAAAATCCATTCTTCTAACTAATTGCAATCATTAGCATAACATTAAAAATCTTTCTAAACTAAATCAAAGCAAAACTTTTAATCAGATACAATATGTAGAAGGGCCAGAAAAATTTTGCTCATCCTATCATATTGCATTAAGACTGAACAGAAAAAAAATCATAAAGGACAAAAGTTTAATTTATCAATAAACAGAGAACTAAACAAAACTGGCAACCTTAGCAGAGATGGACAGTTCTGGCCATTTCAAACCAATTGGCCAGAAAGAGATAGCATTAAATAGTTTATATAGGAGCTGGCAACCAGGTATATATTTTTATAATAATTAACAATGACTTAAATATAACCCTATAAAAACCTGGGCTAAAGAGCATAAAAAAAAACATTTTGCATTGAAGAAACACCAGCCTTTTAAGTGAAGAGCAACATATTTTACAGTTCTTTTTCAAATCATACTTGCAGGTGTAAAAAACAAAGCAAATAGTTTAGGTCTTCTATAACATTTTATATGCCTTTAGGTTAGGCTTTTCCCAGCTCTGATTTATTTTTATCTTTATTTATCTTTGATTTTACCAGATATTTTTCTTGATTTTTAAACCATATAAAAGTTTTCATCAGAAACCTTTTTATTATTATATCATTATGACATAATATATTATAAGAACTGCAATTTTCTTAATTGGCTCAAATAGTATGGCTTGGTTTCATTTGGTAAAATTAAAAAAATGAATATCAAAGTCATTTGTTCTCCCCAAAGAATTGAGAAACTGTTCTAAGTTCCCTGTTAGAATGCCCAAGGTCATTGTCTAAAATGCCTGATAAACTTTAAAATATTTCATAGCCTTAAACATATTTTTAAATCTGTTTTTGCAATATCAAAATAAGGTACCCTTTTAAGAAATGAAGTCACTAAGTATAAAAGTCAAAACCAAATTTTATCAATGCAAACAATTCAGTACTTTTAAAATCAATACCAAGTGTATTATTTTGATGTTGGCTGTCAGTAAGAAAAGTTCTTGTATACAAACATATGCAGGAGCAGTTTTAATATTTTATATAAACAGAGTTTCAAACCTTATTATTTTTATAAACCTTGTTTTTAAGACAGGACATAAAATATGTAAAGTCTTAATACATTTAATAATCAATAATCAGACTATATAACATAGTTAACTTAGATATCCAAAACAAACAAAAAAAAACTATAAAACTTAGTTTTATTCCCTTTAGCTATAATTTCAAGGGAGCAACATATTGCTACCTGTTGAATCCAATTTTTCTGACCATAGAGGCTTGCAACTTTCTTACCTGAGAAGCAGCTGTTGTCCCTTTAAGAGCCGTCTGCTTGCACAGAAGCCTTAAACATCTCTCAAAGCCTGTTTTGTACATTAGAACAGTAGCATCAGTCTTAAGGTTGGATATTATAGGGCTGGCATCCCATTTATAATCTCAAAGGGAGTTAAGCCTTGCTGGTAACGGGAATTCCTAACCCTATAAATGAGAAAGTGGAGAAGCACCACCCAGTCATTGCCAGTCTCCAAGGTCAATTTAGTCAAGGTATCTTTTAATGTTTTGTTTATTTTCTCCACCTGCCCTGAACTTTGGGGCCTATATCTCCAATCTGTCCCAATAATCTTAGCTACATTTTGACTTACCTTCCACACAAATGCTGGCCTATTCTTTCCTGTTTCTGTACACTTGGCCAAATTAGTGGGCCATCTTGTGGCTGCCTTGAGACCTGCGAACAGAGCCTGGTGGTAGACTAGGAGACACTCCCTACCTGCAGCTGTGTTGTAATACTAATTGGGCCTCTTATAGCAAAAGTAATCACCAATATGGTCTTGATCTGTGGTTGGGTCTCCTGTAATGTCTGGGACACTTTTGTGCATCTCTGAAATAATATGTCCCTACTCCTCTGTGGTAAACAAGACTTGTAAAAACTGCTGGCAATCGTTCCAGGTGGGCTGGTGGGTAAAAAGCAGAGAACTTGGCATTCTGAGTTCTCCAGTTATAAACCTGTGATGTGGCAAAAGGCCAGCAATGATGAGATTGATTGCCATTAGCATCTGGAGGGCCAAGTAAGGGAAGGATTGTAGAATTTGCCTCTAGTTACCCAGAGGGAGAAGCTGCCCAGAGGCTCTGGGTCTTTGGCACTGGGCCAGATGGTGGTTCTAACCTGGATAAAGGAGCTGGAGCTGGTTGAGGAGTGGTAGGAGGATGAGGTGGAACAATTATTTCCATGGGAGTCTCATCCTGCAAAACAGAGTAAGGGAAGTGTCCTCTGGTTTCAGAGAGCCTGTGGAAGGAGAATTGTTAGTGGGGGTCAGAAAGGGCTTAATCCATGGAGGTGGATTAGGTCTTTCCAAACTACAATGTATCGCACTTGGTCTGGGTGCCCACATGTTTTCTGACTGACCCTATTTTCCACCGCAAGGATGTTGGGAAGGTAGAAGGTTCCTTCTGGCGGCCAGCCCACATTGAAGGTGGGCCATTCTGAGCTGCAAAAAGTCATCATTTTCCTTTTCCTCACATCAACTGAAAGACTGTGAGCTCTTGTCTTAACTTCCCTAAAATGAGTCAGAACGGAGTCAAGGGGTCTGTCCCATATCGTCAGTCAGTCTTTTCGTCAAAAAGAAACCAGAGAAATGAAACGGACAATTTCAACAGACAATAAATCACACAGCGATGGAGCCAGCTGTCTCAGAAAAAAGGGAAACTAAAAGCAATAAATCACAACCTGTACCTTGGCTAATATCCCGGGACAAAAGTGAAATCACAGAAGCGAAAAGAGCAGCGAGACCACAAACAATTAATCACAGAAATGAAACAGTAACTTCTGACACAACACCAAGCAAGAGACAACTAATCACATACCGAGACGAAGTGAAACCAAAAACCTGGCTTTCCCAGGACTTCTCTGCCACAGAGGTTCCAGAACGGCTAAAAGAGATCCTCATTCCAGCTTCCCTGCCACAGAAATTCTGGAGGGGTTAAAACTGACTCCATATCTTCTGATGGCTAAGGATGTTGAGCATCTCTTTAAATGTTTCTCTGCCATTCTATAAAAGGGGCAGGTCAGGGAGGAGATGAGGGAGAGAGGGTGGGATTAAGAAGGAATGAGGGAGCTGGATACAGCTGGGATACAAAGTTAAGAAACTGTAACTAATATTTAACAAATAAAAAATTCAAAAATATGAATGAGAACAATCTTAACAAAACAACAACAACAATAAATTGACTCCACTCTGTATCTTCCCTACCACAGCAATTCTGGATGGGCAAACTGATTACTGATGAGAGGACCAGATGTCTCTGACACCCCCTCAGGCAGATGGCCATCTGAATGTTTTCCCCAGTCTGTGCTCTGCTGCCTACTCCACTGAAGGTTAACCAAAACCATATAACAAAACACTCAAGACATACAGACAACACAAATATTTACCAGAGGGACTAAGCTCTCCGGGTCAGGAGTCCTAGAGGTCCTGAGGCATCCCGGATGGACAAGCCCCCAAATATAATGCCAGGATCACGGAACCCTCAGAAACTACCAGGAGATGACTCGATGCAAGAGAGCTTTATTACAAGAGCTATCAAACTCGGGACTTAAGTCTTAATGACTCAGCAGTAGAGAAGGGGGACCCAGAGCTCTGAGTGAGCAGGGTTTTTAAAGGGAAAGTCTGTGATCAGGGGGTTTCCATGACAGCAAGCAGGGGACATATGTTTCAAAGACAGAACACAGTTGGGGCATATGCCTTGATGTTATAGGATTAGGTAAAACTTAGAGGGGCGAGGTGACCTTCTCTGAATCACAGTTACCTGAGGCATACAATTACAATTGCTATTCTTCTGAATTATATCTGAAACATTGGGGAGAATTTTCCCAGCCTATTCCCAACTGATTCTCATTGATTATTGCTAGGGAGATTGTCTCTATTTTCTATGAAACATTTATTCTGTGATATTTTCTGGGTGCTGTTGGCTAGGAGAGTTAACTTTGTTTTCTACCAAGTGCACATTTTGTGATATTTCTTGGTACCTGAAATCAGCTCCATTCAAGATTTATTTCAAAATGGAGTTATACCCAGGCTAACTTAAATTCTTCAAAGGGAAGGTAGATAGGAGGAACCAGAAGGGACAAGAGCTCCAAAAGGAGACAAAGGCACCAAATCTAGATCCAGAGGAGCTTGCAATTACTGATGCACCAACTAAGGACCATATATGTAGAGGACCTAGTCCTCCTGCTCAAATGTAGTCCATAGGCAGCTCAGTCTTCATGTGGCTCTCCTAGTAAAGGGTTCAGGCACTGCCTCTGATATGGACTCTTAAATCTGCCCTTTGGTCAATTACCTCTGATAGGGCAACCTAGCCAGCCAACAGAAGAAGAGGGTGCAGGCAGTCATGGTGAGACTTAATAGCCTGGGGTCAGGTGGTAGAGGAGGAGGTCTCCCCATTTCTGAAGACTGGGATAGTGGGAGGAGGCAGATGGAGTAGTGGGTGGACCAGGATGAGACTACAATTAGTATGTAAAGTAAATAAACTATAAAAAAATAAATTAAAATTTTGTGTTGATCTGCATTTTCAATCACATGTTTCATTTAAAGTCACTTAGGCTATGATTTACATTCATTTAATATGGCTTATTCCTAGAGAGAGAAAGAGTGAGAGAGAGGAGTTGGATGGAAGAGGAGGTTGAGAGGAACTTGAGGTGTAGAGGGAAGGTTAACTATAATGAGACAATAATCTTCTTTCAGCTTTCTCTAAGCCCCCAGAAATAAACTTCATGGTCAAGCCTAGCTCCGCGTCCTTCCCTCCCCACTGTCCACACCTTCTGTGGTTTCCACAGACTATCTACCCAGGCTTCTCTCCACATCACTGCAACCCAGCAATCAACTCAGGCTCCACCACAGGCCACATCTGCCACAAGAACTAGGCTTCTCCCAAACGGTCTTCAATCTCTTTGCTTCCACAGACTCAAACTTCTGGGTCACCATTATTGCTTAAATACACCATCTCCTCTTGGTCTCAGGCTTTCCTTTCCCAACTTCCAAAATCAACAAGTATTCTTTATGAACATACCATCTAAATGTTGCCATCTAAAAAAAAATGTTGCCATCTAAAAAAATGTTTTTATTTTTATTATTAGTTACATTTTATTAACTCTGTATCTCAGCTGTATCCAGATCCCTCATTCACTCCCAATCCTAGACTCACTCCCTCATCTCCTCATTGCCTCTTTCCAAGTCCACTGATTGGGGAGGACCTCCTCCCCTTTCATAAAACTGACCCTGGTTTATCAGGCATCTTCAAGACTGGCTGCAAATCTTCCTCTGTGGCCTAGCAGAACTGTTCCTCTCTTTGGGGGGTGGAGAGGTCAAAGAGCCTACCATTGAGTTCCTGTCAGAAATAGTCCCTGTTCCCTTACTATGGGAAACCAATTGATTATTGAGCTACCACGGGCTACATCCGAGCAGAGGTTCTAGGTTATATCCATACATGGTACTTGGTGGAGTATTAGTCTCAGAAAAGACTTCTTTGCCCAGATATATTTGGTCCTTGTGGAGCTCCTATCCTTTCCACGTCATACTAACTCCCCCTTCTTTCATATGATGCCCAAGGTTTGGTTTTGAGTCTTATTTGATACACTGCTAGGTAGAGTCTTTCAGAGGCCCACTGTGGTAGGCTTCTGTCCTGTTACTTGTTTTCTTCTATGTCCAAAGGCCATCCCATTTGTCTTTCTAAGTGAGGATTGATCATTTTACCCTGGGGTTTCTTTTTTGCTTATCTTCTTCATGTGTATAGATTTCATTATGTTTATCATATGTTATAGGTCTATATCAGTGAGTATATACCATGTATGTCTTTCTCCTTCTTTTGATACCGCACTCAGGATGATCTTTTCTAGATCCCATCATTTGGCTGCAAATTTTATGATTTCCTCATTTTTAATTGCTGAGTAGTATCTCATTGTGTAAAAATACTACAATTTCTGTATCCATTACTCTGTTGATGGACATATGGGTTGTTTCCAGGTTCTGGCTATTACAAATAAAACTGTTACAAACATGGTTGAGCAGGCGGCCTGTGTACTTGAACAACTTTTGCATATATGCCTAAGAGTGGTATAACTGGGTCTTGAAGAAGCACTATTCATAATTGTCTGAGAAAGCACCAGATTGATTTCCAAAGTGATTGTTCAAATTTACATTCCCACCAGCAATGGAGGAGGATTCCTATTTCTCCACAACCTCTCCAGCATACGTTGTCATTTGAATTTTTATTTCAGCCATTTTGATGGGTGTAAAGGGAAATCTCAGGATTGTTTTGATTTGCATCTCCCTGATGGCTAAGGATGTTGAGCATCTCTTTAAGTATTTCTCTGCCATTCTATATTCCTCTACAGAGAATTCTCTGTTTAGCTTTATGTACCCCATTTTTAATTGTATTACTTGAATTTTTTTTTTCCTTTTTAACTTCTTTAGTTATTTGCATATTCTGGATATCAGGCCTTTGTCACATATAAGGTTGGTGAAGATCCTTTCCCAGTCTGTAGGCATTCGTTTTGTTCTGACTACAATGTCTTTTGCTTTACAGAGTTTTTCATTTTCAGGAGGTCCCATTTATTGATTGTTGCTCTTAGAGCCTGTGCTGTTGGTGTTCTGTTCATGAAGTTGTCTCCTGTGCCAATTAGATCTAGGCTCTTCCTCACTTTTTATTCTAACCGATTTAGTGTATCTGGTTTTATGTTGAGGACTTTGATCCACTTGGTCTTTAGTTTTGTGCAGGGTGATAAGTATGGATCTGTTTTCATTTTTCTGCATGTAGACATCCAGTTGGTCCAGCACCATTTGTTGAAGATGCTGTCTTTTTTCCATTGAATGGATTGAATTCTTTGTCAAATTCAAGTATTCATAAGTGTGTGGGTTTATTTCTGAGTCTTCTGTTCGGTTCCATTGATCCTCATTTCTATTTCTGTGCAAATACAATGCAGCTTTTATTACTATTGCTCTGTAGTACAGCTTGAGATCAGGGACGGAGATACCTCCAGATGATGTTGTTGTACGGGATCATTTTGGAGATTCTAGGTGTTTTTGTTTCTCCATATAAAACTGAGAATCTTTGTTTGAAGGTTTGTAAAGAATTATGTTTGTATTTTGATGGGAATTACATTGGATCTATAGATTGCTTTTAGCAGGATGGCCATCTTCACAATGTTAATCCTACCAATCCATGAGCACAGGAGATATTTCCATCTTCTGATTTCTTCTTCAATTTCTTTCTTCAGAGACTTAAAGTTGTTTTTCTTTTTTTTCAAACGGGTCTTTCACTTGCTTGGTTAAAGTCACCCCAAGGTACTTTATGTTATTTGTGGTTATTGGAAAGGTGTTGTTTCCCTTATTTTTCTCTCGGTCCTTTTGTCTTTGGTATACAGGAGGGCTTCTGATTTTTTTGAGTTGATTTTGTATCTAGCCACTTTGCAGAAGGTGTTTATCAGCTGAAGGAGTTCTCTGGTTGAATTTTTGGGGTTGTTCATCTATACTATCATATCATCTGTAAATAGTGACACTTTGACCTCTTCCTTTCCAATTTGTATCCCCTTGATCTCCTTTAGTTGTCTTACTGCTTTAGCTTGTACTTCAAGTACTACGTTGAAGAGATATGGAGTGAGTGGGCAGCCTTGCCTTGTCCCTGATTTCAGTGGGATTGCTTTAAGTTTCTCTCCATTGAGTTTGATGTTGTTGCCCTACTTTTTAAAAACTTTTATTTACATTTCTTATATCTCTTTATCCTTAAATCTCCTCAATCTTTTACAATATCACAACACCAGGTAAGAGTACGAAATACTTAGTGGGAGAAGGGGCCCAGTTCTTTTTCTTATCTTCTTCCTGATGGTTAGGTTTTTCAGCTTCCTTGAAGTCAGTCTGATCCTCATTTCAGGAAATCTCCAACTTCTTGTCTCTCTGAATCAACAGCAAACAAAAGCCCCAGGGAGAAGCAGCAGCAGCCTTCTTCTTTCTCAGGGCTACTCTATACTTTCTTAGTTCTTGTATTTATTCTCTTTCGTACTCAGATTTAAATTATCTGCAGCTGGCAAAGAATTTCTCTCAGAGCCCACATAAGGTAAATAGTTTGCTGCTGAGCAATATGTTGATCTGTCCCATATCCCACACCTGGGAGTAAAACAAAAACATGTTTATATCCACAACATCTGAACATATATTTAAAAGAGGCAACACATAGCTAACCTAACACACTCTCTGAAAATCCAGAAACAAAACAGAGACAATAAAAAGACACAGACTAAGAAAATGGATGTGGAAACAGAAGCCAGCCTTCTGCATACAAGAAATACACTTCAACATCAAACACTAAATTATCTCAGTGTAACGGGCATGCCAGTGTAAATGTATGCCAAGCAATTGGACCTAAGAAACACAATGGTGTAGTCATTTTAGTATCTAATAAAACAGATATAAAACTAAGTTTATGGAACACAATGAAAGTGGTACTAATTGGAAAGTTCATAGCATTAATTGCCTACATTAAGAAAATTGAAAAGATTTCAAAGTAGGAACTTAACAACACACTGGAATTCTCTAGAACAAAAAGAAGTAATCACAATCAGGAGGACTACACTCAAAGAAATAATTGAACTGATAAGTGAAATACTTAAAATGAGACAAAAAAAAAAACAATAAAAAGAATCAATGAAACAAAGAGTGGGTTCTTTGAGCAAATTAACAAAATAGACAAACTCTTATCAAAACTAACTAAAAGGCAAAGAAAATATCTAAATTGATAAAAGTAGAGATGAAAGTTGCACATAGCAATAGACATTGAGAAAATCCAGAGATTCCTAAGGATATATTGTAAAAATCTTTCCTCCACCAAATTGGAAAAAATAAAAGGAATGGATAATTGTTCAATAGTTAACACTTGGTGAAGCTAAAGCAAGATCAGATAAAAAGTTAAATAGACTTATAACCCATAATGAAATAGATACAGCCATGTAAAGTCTCCCAACCAAAAAGCCCAGGGTCAGATGGCTTTAGGGCAGAATTCTACCAGAAACAAAACTTTCACTTCATCCAGCAGTATTACTATTGGGAAAATACCCAAAGATCACTCCATCAAACAAGAACACTGGGCTCATATTTATTCATTGCAGCTTCATTCATAATAGACAGAACCTGAAAATTACCAGAATGTTCAGTTGAAGAAAGGATAAAGAAATGGTGGTACATTTACCCAATGGAATATTACTCGGTGGTTAAAAAGATTACATCATAAAACTGTAGGCAAATTATTCTACCAGATGTATGTTTTCTTTCCATTAAGCATATATGTGTTGTTAATATTATTATTAGTGTAACATATTAGGAAACTTCAGGAGGGTTTACTATTTGAACTTAGAAAATGCATTATGTAATACCTTAGAGAAATCATATTAATACCAATAGGTTGAATTTAAATTTTGTCTCATTAATGAAAATAGATTTGAACTCCATCTTCATGGAAATGGAGGCATTTACTGACATATTTTCAGAATGTCTTATAACATCAAAGAGGGAAGAGGTTTTTAAGTGAAGGGAGAACATAATTAAGAGTGGACATTAGAGAAATTTCTTAGAGAAGTATGAAGGTTATCAACTAAAAGAACCATTCCTAAATGGAAAGGTGCCTAAATGTTAAATACATCTTATATAAATAAGTAGAAATTGTGTATTTTAACTCCTTATACACTAAGTTTTGTAAAAAACCACAGTCTGGTTCTATGACAGTGTTCAAGACATAGTGAACAATAAAGTGCAGATATAATTATATATAATCAATAAGCCTAGGAATTAAGTATATATTATTTTCATATACATAAACAATGTTAAAATGACATTAAGAATTATTACATATATACTCACTTATATAGACGAGTCAGGGGAATTGCCATGAGTTTGAGGGAATACTGAGCTACATAGTAAGTTCAGTCTCATTCTGGGTTACACAGAGAACCACTACATTAAAGTACTTATGTAGTGTCATTACATTTCAATGGCACATATATCCAAAATATGATGATTTAAAGAAAATTAGCATTGCCCTCAAACAAGGAGGAAAACAAATTAGTGAAATAAGTCAATTTTTAAGGGATCTCTCTCTCTCTCTCTCTCTCTCTCTCTCTCACACACACACACACACACACACAAATGTATATTTAAAGGCATTTTAATTCATGAAGCAAAATTCACTGTAAATGTCAAATGTCATTGATAAAATTAATGGGAACTGTGTTCTAACCAAACAATAACATTATTTAAGTAATTTGATGTCACATTCATACATTATATATTTTTCCTCTATGCTACTGAACTGGTTTGATAGTAGAAAAGAAAATAAAATCAGATATCAGATTGTAAAGATATTATAAAATACCTGAAGCATCAAACATGATCATAGAAAGTGAAATGCTGAAATAAAGTAAAAGAGATTTAATAAAGGTAGGAAAGACACTAGAACACGGTCGAAAAGTAGAACACACTGAGCTCATTACTGAATTATCAAATCTTTACCAAGGCAGATTGAAAGGGCAAAGTTGGAAAAAATGTTGTAAAAAAACTTGAATTTCGAGGAATAGCAAGATGGCAGCGCCCGGAGAGCACTGTGTCTGAGAAGCGGGACAGCACTCTCCCTGCAGCGACCAGGAGACTGAACTCTGGGCCCTGAAACTACAGTGATCCTGTTTCCCAGGTGAGGGGAGGATCCCACGGCGTGGGAATCGGTCTGGTCCACTCTCCACTGCCCAGCCACAACCCGGAAGAAATTCCGGGCAACACAGGCTTTGGGAGTCCGAGTCTTATCACGGGTCACCCAGTCTTTCCCTGGAAGGTCTCGCGGACTGCGGGTACCCGCCGCCATCACAACTGAGCTCCCGCCAATCAGAGAGCTGCATGCCCAGCTCACGGGTAGAGAGGAGCTGCGTGACCCAGTGCATCAGGGACTAGGAACCCCTGTCCGGAGAGGACCCCACAGGGAAGGAAGAAACCATGCTGCTGGGGTCACCTAGGGAAAGTCTAGCAGACTGCAGATCGCAAACAGGAGAGTACTCCCAGCCATCACAGATCTGGGCCCAAACAGGGATCACAGAGTGATTGGAAACTCACCTCCCACAGACTAGCAGGTAGGCGCACGCTCTGCCAGCCCAGAGGCCTGCTTTGTACCAACTACTCCTTACAGACAGAACTGTGTGCCCCAAGACACCAGAGCAGTACTCACCCGCCACAGATTACCTCTTGGGTTCTGGGGCACAGAGCCCCAACCTCAGACCTACAAAAGACCCGGAACCCTGAGATCAACCCCCAGATACTGCTCCAAGTGGCAACCAGTTATCCCTAACAAAACCAACCAAACCACGGGACTCACAGGTTACAGCAGCTGATCACTAAATTTACAGCAAGAAACCCAGAAGGTGGGCAGCTGTCTCCAGGACTTCTCCTGGTGAAAGGAGAGCCCTCTTGACTACTCAGGACCACAGTTACCATCCAGGTCTCTATGCATGAGGTGAGCTGTAGCAACTCCTGAAAAACACCCGACATCCAGTGACTATACCCAAAAAGCTGAGAAGGCTTCCTTCAGGAAAAACCATCTTCCTGCCAAAGGGATTCTCTCCACTACAAGAGTCCAGGAACAACCAGAAACTAAATTCAAACAACTAAGAGAGCCCAATGGGTAGAGGACAGC
>REGO01000982.1:208919-269650 GCA_010120015.1 Rhombomys opimus
TGTAGCCCATGGCAGTCCAGTGTCCAAGTGGGTTCCATAGTAATGGGAAGAGGGACTGCCTCTGACATAATCTGACTGGCCTGCTCTTTGATCACCTCCCCCTGGGGGCAAACAGCCTTGCCAGACCACAGTAGAGGACAATGCAGCCACTTTTGATGTGAACTGATAGACAAAATCAGAAAGGAGAGGAGAACCTTCCCTATCAGTGGACTTGGGGAGTGGCATGCATGCAGAAAGAGGAGGGAGGGTGGGATCGGAAGGGGAGGAAGGAGGGGCCTATGGGGGAATACAAAATGAATAAAGTGTAATTAATAAAAAATTAAAAAAACTTGAATTTCATCAAATTAAACAAAGATATAGTAATCTTATGCTAGATAAAATTTTAAAGTCAGAGAAAATTTGAAGGTAGAAAATCAGCAAAACTGTAGAAGAATATGCTATGTGCTAAAAAAAAAGACCTGTCCTGAAGATTCAGTGTCATCATCCATTGGAATCACAAACTAATAAAAGATAACTAAGTATATTCAGTCACATGGTGATGAAATGTTAACTCACCAATGGTGAAGATATAAATCTTTGAAAAAATTTCCATGGAGAAAGGAGAAAAATGCACACTACAGCCACACAAAAAATAAATTACCTTGATCACTGTCACTGTGAAACTTTCTACACTATCAGAAAAAATAGAGGCTTGTCTGAGTGTTTCTCAGCAGTCTTTACTGCTTGTATAACCTTGGGTAAGAGAAACCGACAGCATATTGTCAGTTTTAGAGATTTCCCCAAGCTATTATTGTTTGCTTAATTCCTGAATTTAAGAACCATGCCCGAGGATGGAATATTTTACCTTCCTTTAGAAAATCCTTAAATGATGTTCTTAATCTTAAAAAGTTTCCATCCTCCCCTTCCATCTGATCATAGCTTATCAGATCTCTTCAGACAGAAGGAGAGGAGGACCTCCCACATCAGTGGACTTAAAGAGGGGCAGAAAGTAGATGAGGGAGGGAGAGTGGGATTGGGAGGGAATGAGGGAGGGGGCTACACCTGGTATACAAAGTAAATAAACTCTAATTAATATAAAAATAATAATTTAAAAAGTTTCCATCCAAGATGGTACATTTTTTTTAATCTGAGTGAATTGTCATACAATGATATTTTATCTGTTATAAGCTTTTGCCTTAATATTATTTTCAATAGTGTTTTTTCTAGACTCAATATTTTGGTTGGTGAACAAACTTAATATGTGAATATGTCAGTAAAAATCACTGGACTCCAGATACCTTCAAGAGGACACTAAAAATATTTTCTAATTGCGTTTTATTTTTTAATATTAGTTATATTTTATTAACATTGTATCCCAGCTGTATCTTACTCCCTCATTCCTTCCCAAAGCCACCCACCCTCCCTCAACTTCTCCCTACCGTTCCCAAGTCCACTGATAGGGAAGGACCTCCTCCCTTTCATCTGACCCAAGCTTATCAGTCTTGGCTGCAAAGTCCTCCTCTGTGGCCCATCAGGGCTGCTTCTCCCTTGGGTGGGTGGGAGCAGAGAGCCAACCATTGAGTTCATGTCAGATATAGTCCCTGTTCCCTTTACTAGAGAACCCACTTGGATACCGAGCTACCATGGGTTATATCTGAGCAGGGGTTCTAGGTTATATCCATGCATGGTCCTTGGTTGGAGAAACAGTCTCATGAAAGACCCCTGTGCCCTGACATATTTGGTACTTGTGGAGCTCCTGTCCTCTCCACGTCTTACTAACTCCCCTTCTTTCATAGGGTTCCCTGTACTCTGCCGAATGTTGGGTTATGAGTCTCAATATCTGCTTTGATACACTGCTAGGTAAAGATTTTCAGAAGCCCTCAGTGGCAGGCTCCTGTCCTGTTACTTGTTTTCTCTTACATCCAATGTCCATCTCATTTGTCTTTCTAAGTGAGGGTTGATCATCTTACCCATGGTTCTCTTTCTTGTTTATCTTCTTTAGGTACACAGATTTCAGTATGTTTATCCTATCTTATAGGTCTAGTACCCGCTTATAAATGAGTATATACAGTGTGTGTCTTTCTCATTCTGGGATACCTCACTCAGAATAATCTTTTCTAGATCCCACCATTTGCCTGCAAATTTCATAGTTTCCTTGTTTTCAATTGCTGAGTAGTATAAGTACTACTTATAATTGTGTAAAAGGAAGACAATTTCTGGATCCATTCCTCCATTGATGGACATCTGGGTTGTTTCCAGGTTCTGGTTATTATGAATAAAGCTTCTACAAATGTGGTTGAGAAAAGGTCCTTGTTGTGTACTTGAGCATCTTTTGGATATATGCCTCGAGTGGTATAGCGGGATCTTGAGGAAGCACTATTCATAATTGTCTGAGAATACAACAGACTGGGAAAGAATCTTCAGAACCCTATATCTGACAGAGGGCTGATATCCAGAATATATAAAGAACTAAAGAACTTAAAAAGCAATAAATCAAAAAATCAAATTAAAAATGCTGTACGGAGCTAAACAGAGAATTCTCTGTAGAGGAATATAAAATGGCAGAGAAACACTTAAAAAGATGTTCAATGTCCTTTGCCATCAAAGATGTGCAAATCAAAACAACCCTGAGATTTCACCTTACAGTGATCAGAATGGCTAAGATCAAAAACTTAAGTGACAACATATGCTGGCGAGGTTGTGGAGAAAGGGGAAGCTTCCTCCATTGCTGGTGGGAATATCATCTTTTACAACCACTCTGGAAAGCAATCTGACACTTAATGTCATATTAAAATTAAAATATTGATGACATGTTTATCCTATTCACTTATTTTAGTTTAAATGTATTTTGTGTAGAAATCATATTTAGTATAAAAATGGTAGAGTTACAAATGATAGTGTATTAAACTTTAGAAATTGATAAGAGTCTTCCAGGCACCCTAATTTAAGATGAAAAAAATTGATAATTATTTATATGTTTCCTCTCACCTCCCTTCCCTTCTGCCTTATACCCCCTCCCCTGTCCTCCAGAGAATGGAAGACAGACCACCCATGGGCATCAACCTGCCTTGGTATATCAAGTAGAACTGTGCCCATGCCCTTCTACTGTGTCTAGGGAAGGCTGTCTAATAAAGGAAAAGGGCTGGGAAGGCAGGCAACAGGAAGATGCAGCCACTGCTTCTTCTGTAAGAGGTCTCACATGAGGATCAAGCTGCACATCTTTTACATATGTTTATGTGTAAAGGGGTGGTCTAAAACTGTCCCATGGATACTCTCAGTTTGGAGGATCATTTTCTTTGGGCACTTATGGTCCACGTTTTGTATGTTTACTTGTGGTAACCTTGATATCTCTGGCTCTTTGAATCCTTCCTTACCCTCTTCAGTAAGATTCCCTGAGCTCAACTATGTTCATAGCAGCTTTATTTATAATAGCCAGAAACTGAAAACAACCTAGATGTCCCTCAACCAAAGAATGGATAAAGAAAATGTGGTACATTTACACAATGGAATACTACTCATCTATTAAAAACAAGGACCTTATGAAATTTGCAGGCAAATGAATGGAACTAGAAAATATCTTCCTAAGTGAGCTAACCCAAACCCAGGAAAACAAGCATGGTTTGTACTCACTTATAAGTGGATATTAGTCACAAAGTACAATATATCCACACTTCAATCCACAGAACCAAAGAGGCTAAGTAACAAGGAGGGCCCAGAGGCAGATACTTAAATCTCACTCAGAAAGGGAAGTAAAAGAGACAGCTGAGGTAGATGGAGGGAGGACACTGGGTGGGAGGAGTTAAGGAAGAGGGTCAGAGGTGGTGGTTGCTTTTGGGGAAGGTAGGGAAATTTTAGGAGATGAGAGAGATACTGGGAGACAGTGGTGGTGACCATGTGTGGGAATCCTAGGAACAGAGGTGGTTGAGCCTGGCATGGCAACCTCCTGTGGCCACGTGGGACATCCAGTGGAGGGAAGGGCATGAAAACCCACGCACATGACCTTCAATCCATCCAGTCAATGGCTAGCACAACTTGAATCACATGTCATATTAGACAGCGCACCTGTGACACTGATGATGATATTCTGCTGTTCTTACAGAGAAGAAGCTAGCATGGCAGTCATCTGATTGGCTTTCCACAGAAGCTGATGAAAAAAGATACAGAGACACATAGCCAAAAATTAAGTGGAGCTCAGAAAATACTATTTTTTTTATCCTACAACATGATAATAATGAAACCACCAATATAACCTGAATTTTAAACATTTTAGAATATATTATTCCAGAAAAAAATGTATATAAACTGATGAAGGGAAGGCTCTCATTTTTAGAGAAACAAACAAAAGGAAATTTAGAAGAAAATATGTAGTTAATATCATAAGTAATAATTTCATAAAAATTATAGATGCCATGGAATAGGCCATCATGATAATTGTAGTTAGAAATTTAATATTAGTAGAACAAGATAGTTTTATCAAATTAACACATGTTAAATTTCATGCTTTTAGCAATTGACTTTTATAGGCCTGAATGGATATAACACATATACATATATGTGTGTGTGTGTGTGTGTATATATATAATGTAATGTGTAATTTGTACAGTGTACTGTGTATTGTGTACAATGAAATATGTAATAAATAATTTATAGTATATGGTATCTAGTCTATAGTATAGTAAGTAATAATTAAATATACTATAAATATAATATATAATATATAAATAATATACAATATATTGTAATATATAATATAAAATGCATAATATATAATATGTATTATAATAAGACACCCACAAACACATACATACATTTCTGTAAATAAAAAAATAAAACAACAAAAGATACTTAAGTAGTTGTAAAAATAACTTACTATAGGGATTGATGTTTCATCTCAAAATATGCATGATAGATATACCACAAAAATGTAACTTATGCATAGCTTGACAGGTATAATAAAATATAAAAAGGTATGAGAGGCAGTTATCACTTGAAAAATAAATCTCATTGCAAGTGCTGATAATCCAAGTAAGACCAGTGCAATTAGCAAAATCACCCCAAATAAATGCACTTACTCATACTACAATGTTGGAAATACAAAAATCAGTATGACCAAAGGTAAATATATTAATAAAGTGTTCATATTATCAAATTGATGAGAGTATAAGAAAGAAGTAGCAAATATACAGTATATTTTTGTCTATTGAAAAATTTTTAATGTCATTTTTTATATTAACTACAGTTTATTCACTTTGCATCGCAGCTATAACCCCTCCCACATTTCCTCTCAATCCCACCCTCCTTTCCTCATCTCTTCCCATGCTCCTTTCCAAGTCCACTGATAGGGGAGATCCTCCTCCTCTTCCATCTGACCCTAGCCTATCAGGTCTCATCAGGACTGGCTGGCTTGTCCTCCTCTGTGACCTGGCAAAGCTGCTCCTGCCTCAGGGGGAGGTGATCAAAGAGCCATCCACTGAGTTCATGTCAGAGACAGTCCCTGTTCCCTTTACAAGGGTACCCACTTGGACACTGAGCTGACACTGGCTACATCTGAGCAGGGGTTCTAGGCTATATCCATGAATGGTCCTTCCTTGGAATAACAGTCTCAGAAAAGACTCATGTGCCCAGGTATTTTGGTTCTGCTGCTCTCCTGGTGGAGCTACTTTCCCCTCCAGCTCTTATGATCTCCCCCTTCTTTCATAAGATTCCTTGCACTCTGCCAAAAGTTTGGATATTTGTCTCAGCATCTGCTTTGATACTCTGCTGGAAAGAGTCCTCCTGAAACAGAAAAAAAAATTCTGTAAAGAAAAGGACACAGTTTTCAGAAAAAAATGAGAGCCTAGAGACTAGGAAAGGAACTTCACCAACCCTAGATCTGACAGAGGACTAATATCCAGAATATATAAAGAATTCAAGAAGTTATAAACAACAAATCAAGTAATACAATTGAAAAATGGGTTACAGAGTTAAACAGAAATTTTTCTGTAAAGGAATGTTGAAGAGAAACACTTTAATAAATGCTCAGTGTTCTTAGTCAACAGAGAAATGCAAATAAAAAATAACCCTGAGATTTCACCCATCAGAATGGCTAAGGTCAAAAACTCAAGTGATAACACATGTTGGAGATATTGTGGAGAAAAGGGGAATCCTCCTCCATTGATGGTGGGAATGTAATCTTGTACAACTACTTTGGAAATCAACCTTGTACTCTCTCAGACAAGTAGGAATAGTTCTTCCTCAAGATCCAGCTATACCACTCCTAGGCATATATCCAAATCATGCTCAAGTACACAACAAGGACTCTTGTTCAACCATGTTCATAGCAGCTTTATTTGTAATAGCCAGAAACTGGAAAAAACCCAGATGTCCCTCAGTTGAGGAATGGATACAGAGATTGTGGTACTTTTACACAATGGAATACTACTCAGCAATCAAAAACAAGGAAAGAATGAAATTTGCAGGCAAATGGTGGGATCTAGAAAACATCATCATGAAGGAGATATTCTAGAAGCAGGAAGACACACATGGTATATATTCACTTATAAGTTGATATTAGACATATAATACAGGTTAAACATACTAAAATCTGTATACCTAAAGAAGCTAAGCAAGAAGGAGGACCCTGGGTAAGATGAGCAATCCTCACTCAGAAAGACAAATGGGATGGACACTGAAGGAAGGAGAGAACAAGAAGCAGGAAGAGAGCCTACCACAGAGGGCCTCTGAAAATAGATTTTAATATACTAAATCCTGATAACAGCTTCCTCTACCTTTATTCTTTCCAGTTGCTCCCCATTTCACCTTCCCGTTGGATCCAATTATTTTATGTCTATTATTTGAAAAGAACGAGCCTTCTAGGAGATAACCAAACATGACCAAATAAATTATAATAAGATGATATCAAAACCATCACATTGAGGCTGGACAAGGCAACCCAGCAGAAAGAAAATAACCTTGAGCATAGGCACAAGAATCGGAAACCCATTTGTTCATGTACTCAGAAGTCCAATAAAAAAAAAAAATGAAAGCACTAATCTATATGCCCAGGGCCCAGTACAGAACCTTGAAAGCTCTGCTTTTTTAATATTTTATTTTTAAAATTTTTATTCACTTTATGTTCTGATTGTATCCTTCTCAATCCTTTCATCCCTGTCCCATCCTCCCTCCTTCTTCCCCCTATTCTCCTCCCATAGTCCACTGAAAGGTGAGTTCTTCTTCCATACTATCAAACTCTAGTCTATCATGTCTCATCAATACTGCTTGGATCGTCTTCTGTGAGATGGCAAGGTAGCCTCACCAGATGGATGTCATCAAATAGTATACAACCTAGTTCATGACAGAGACAGCACCTGCTCCCCTTACTAGAGGACCCACATAGAGACTGAGCTTCCTATGGGCTAAGTAATCAGCAGGGGGTCTATGTCTTGTCTCTGCATGGTAATTGATTGATGTATCAGTCTCTGCAGGACCCACTGAGTTCAGATTATTTGGCTTTTTGGGCTCCTTGCAGAGCTCCTGTCCCTTCTGGATCAATTTCCCCCATGCTTCCAAGAAGACAACTTGTGGTTTGCCCAAAGTTGACCTGTGAATCTCTGCATCTGTTTCTATCCCCTGTTGGGTAGAATCTTTCAGAGGACATCTACAGTAGGTTCCAGCCTCCAACATATAACAAGGACATTTGCTCAACTATGTTCATAGCAGCTTTATTCCATCCAGAATCTGGAAAAAAACCTCAACTGAAGTTCTGAACTGAAGAACAGATTTTAAAAATGTGGTAATTTACACAATAGAATAATACTCAGATTCTAAAAACAAGGAAATCATGAAATTTGCAGGCAAATGGATGGAGCTAGAAATGATCATCCTAAGTGAGATAACCCAGGAGCAGAAAGGCAGTCATGGTATATACTCACTTATAAGCTGAAAATAACCACATAATATCAGATAAACATACTAAAATCTACAGACCTAAAGAAGCTAAACAACAAGGAGTACTATAGGGAGGATCATTAATTCTCATTCAGAAGGCTCTTTTCTTGCTGTTTCGGTCTCTTTGAGTTTATATGAAACTTACTCAGTTGATTCAAGGGTGTTGTCTCCTGGTCTTCTCTGTCCCCTCTTCCTCATACATTATTTCCTCCCTTTCTTTCTTGGGGTTTTCTGAGATCTGAGAGGAGGGACTTGAAGAAGAAATCCTATATAGAGGTCTGTGTTCAAAGATTTATTTCTCCACATGATGTATGACTATAAAGCTCTGTATTTGTTTCCATATGCTACAGGAGGAAGGCTGTCTGATGATGGGTGAGTGAGAGACCAACCTGTGAGTGTAGCAGCATATCATTGGAAGTCATTTTATTACTTTTTTTTTTTTACATTTTAGACCCTTCATATTCAGGTAAAATCTAGGACTTTGGTCTATCACATCTCTGTTTCTAAGTCATCCAATCAGTTTTGGTATGGGTTCTGTCTTCTGGAGTGAATCTTAACTCATATCAGACATTAATTGGTTATTCCTACAAGTTCAATGCCACTATGACCTTGTATACAGGACATATTGTAGGTCAAAATTTTGTAGGTGGCTTTGATTTTATGTTCTCACTTTGGTACCCTGAATAGTACCTTCCCACACCAAAGGCACTAGAACATAGAGATGACAACTCCATATAGGGTACACCTCGATTTCTCCATGTTCAATGAGTTGTGTGGATATTGTCATCAGACTGTAGAGGTCCACAGTCAGTTTTCAGATAACAACTCATTTTCCTTGCAACATCCTGTGTTATATGGGGATTTCCAGAGGAAACCACGCCCCCTTGACAAACAATGAAATAGAATGCAACACAGTGAATGTACTGGAAAGTTTGTTTTTTGACAAATTGACAAATTTACAAATAAGAATCTGTCACCTTCATACCTAGGAGACATCAATAGATTTATTAGCATACATTTTGGGATTTCACCAAGTACTAGGTTACCATACTTCATCCCATACCCCTTAATTAAAGCTGTCTCTCCTCATATTCCTTCCTTCAACAATGTCCCCTATCCCTTCACAACTCTATTTTCCAATTTATGTACAGACTTGTCCACTATTCACACATAAAATCTATTTTATTTCTCCTTCCCAAGGAGAATCATATGTTTTCTCTAGTCTCCTTAGCTATATTTATCTATCTTTTTCTGGGCAAATATAATGGAAGTTAGTTATCATTTATTTGATGTCTACTATCCACAAAAAAGTGAATAAGTACAATATTTACCTTTCAAGGTCTCAGTTACCTCACTCAGGATGATTATTTTTCTAGTTCCATACATTTGTCTGAAAATTTCATTACTTTTTTAACAGATGAGCAATAAATATTCCATTTTGTAAATGTACCACCTTTTCTTTACCCATTGTTCTTTACCCATTGGAGGGAAATCCAAATTGTTTTCAAATTCTAACTATTATGATTATAGCAGCAATGAACATGGTTTAGCAAGCGTCGTTGTGGCAGGATAAAGCATACTTTGGGTTTATGGCCAAGAATGCTATTGCTCTATCTAGAGGGAAAACATTCTCAACTTTCTGAGTAACTGCCATATTGATTTCTTTGGTGGATGTACAAGTTTAGATTCCAACCAGCCATGGAAGAGTGCTCCCTTTATACTAACTTCGTACAACATATAATGGCATTTATGTTGTTGATTTTTAACCATTCTGACAGGTAAAAGGTGGTATCTGTAAGGAATTTTGATTTGTGGTTCCATGATGGCTAAGAATTTTGATCATGTATTTAAAAATTTTCAGCCATTGGAGTTTCCTCTGTAGAACTCTATGGAACTATATGCATTAAATTTTTATAATCTAAACTCCATAGCCTAAACTCCTTTGTTTAGATGTGTACTCCGCTTTTTAAAGTGGATTAAAAAAATATAGTTTCTTGAGCTGTAAAATATTTTGGATATTAAACCGTAGAAGGATTTAGAATTTGCAAAAATAGTTTCCCATTCTGTATACTACTGCTTTTTCCACATCAGAGTGTCTTTTGCCTTACAGAAGATGGCCATTTTAATGCATTCCCATTTGTTAATTGTTAATCTTAGTGACTGAGCTATGTGTGTTCTGTTCAGAAAGTCTTCTGTTGTGTCTTCATTTAAGATTATTTCCCACTCCATATTATATCATGTTCACTGTATCTAGATTCATGTTGAGTTCTTTGAACTATTTGTACTTGAGTTTTATGTAGGGTGATAAGTATGGATCCATTTTAATTCCTCTACACGCAGAACTCAAATATAACCAGCACAATTTTTTGAAGATAATTTAATTTTCCAGTATGTATTTCTGTCTTCTTTTCAAAAATCAGATTTTCATTGGTGTGTGGGCTTATGTCTGAGTCTTCAATTCAATCTAATTGATCTACTTGTCTATTTTTATGACAATACCATGTGGTTTTCGTGACCATAGCTCTGTACTATAACATGAGATTAACAATGGTGAGACCTCCAGCAGTTCTATTATTATTCAGTTTTTCTGTCCTCAGTTTTCAGTTTTTTATATAAAATTGAAAATGATCCTTTCAAGGTCTGTGAAGAAATGTGTTCGAAGTTTGATGGGGATTGCGACTGTAGATTGCTTTTGGTGGAATGAACATTTTTACTATATTAATCCTATTGATCCATGGGCATGGAAGATCTTTTCAAATTCTGATAATATTCTTCAATTTCTTTCTTTAAAGACATGATATATTTATCATACATGTCTTTCATTTACTTGCTTAGAGTTCCCCCCAAATATTTTATATTATTTGAGGCTTTTGTGAAGGGTATTGTTTCCTTAATTTGTTGAGCATTTCATTTGTCATTTAATTATATTAGTGCTAAACTAGTATTGCATTACTTGGTGAAGGTATATAACAGCTGAAGGATTTCCAAGGAACAATTTTTAGCATCATTTATGTATACTATCATATCATTTGCAAATGATGGTACTTTAACTTCTTTCATATTTGTATCCCTTTGAACTCCTTCAGTTGTTTTATTGTTCTCCTTGAGATTTCAAGTGTGAGATAAACTAGGCATGAAGAGACTAGACAAACTTTTCTTGTTGCTGATATTAGTGGAATTGCTTTGAATTTCCCCTCCATTAATTCAATGCTGACTATAGACTTGCTTTAAACTTCTTTTATTGTTGTGGCATATCCCTTGTATCCCTCTTTTCCAAACTGCTATCATCAAGGGATGTTAGGTTTTGTCAAAACCTTTTTTCATCTAATGAGATGATCATGCTGTTCTTGTCTTTCAGTTTGCTTATATAATTGATTACATTAGCTGATTTTCGTATGTTGGAACATCCACACATCTCTGGGATGAATCCTACTTGATCATGGATCTTTTTCATGTATTCTTGGATTCTGTTTGCAAGTAGTTTTACATCTATGTTTATGAGGGAACATAGTCTGTAATTCTCTGTTTTTGTTGGGTCTTTATGTGGTTTGTTTGTCACTGTGTGTTCTTATAAAATTAAATATGCAATGTTCTTTTTGTGGGATAATTTGAGGAGTATCAACATTAACTCCCAGAAAGAGAAAGACACACATAGTATATACTCACTTATATGTGGATACTAGACCTTTAAGATAGGATAAACATACTAAAATCTGTACACCTAAAGAAGATAAAGAAGAAGGAGGACCTGGGTAAGATGATTAATCTTCACTTAGAAAGACAAATGGGATGGACATTGGAAGTAGGAGAAAACAAGTAAGAGGACAGAAGCCTACCACAGATGATCTCTGAAAGACTACCTAGTAGTGAATCAATGCAGATGCTGAGACTTATAACTAAACCTTGGGCAGATTGCAGGTAATCATATGAAAGAAGGGGGAGTTAGTGTGACCTGGATAGAACAGGAGCTCCACAAGGACCAAATATATCTGGGCACAGGGGTGTTTTCTGACACTGTTTCTCCATCTAAGGACCATGCATGGATATAACCTAGAATACCTCCTCGGATATAGCCAATGGCAGTTCAGTATCCAAGTGGTTACCCTAGTAAAGGGTACGGGGACTGTCTCTGTAATGAACTCAATGCCTGGCTCTTTGAACTCTCCTCCACCCCAGAGGGAGGAGTAGCCTTGTTAAGCCACAAAGGAGGACATTGCAGCCAGTTCTGAAGAGACCTGATAAGCTTGGATCAGATGGTCCCCTATCAGTGGACTTAGAGAGGGGTAGGGAGGAGATGAGGGAGAAAGTGTGAGATTGGGAGGGAATGAAGGAGGTGGCTACAGCTGGGATACAAAGTGAATAAACTAACTAATATAAAAAAATAAAAATTTAATGAAAAAAAAATAAAGACTCTACTCAGCAGGGTATAAAAAAACAGATGCTCAAACTCATAGCCAAACTTTGGGCAGAGTTGAGGAAACCTTATTTGATATTCTATGTGCTTCATGTAGTGTCATGGGCATATTTTTCTTTACGTTGAAATGAATTTCTTCTATAATTTTTTTGAAAATATTTTTCTGGACCTTCGAACTGAGAGTCTCATTCTTCTATTCTTATTTTTCTTAGGTTTAATCTTTTCATAGTATCCAGGACTTCCTGAATGTTTTGTTTTAGAAAATTTTTAGATTTAACATTTTGTTTGATGGATGTATCTATTTCTTCTATTAAATCTTCAACACCTCAGATTCTCTCTTCAATCTCTTCTATTCTGTTTGAGATGCTTGTGATTTTGGTTCCTGTTTGCAGACCTAGCTTCTTCATTTCCAGTATTTCCTCAGTTTATGCTTTCTTTATTGCTTCTGTTCCCATTTGCAAGTCTTGACCAATTTTAGTATTTGTTTCCTTCAACCATTTGTGATTTTTTTTCTTAGCTGCTTTTAAGGGATTTATTAATTTCCTCCAACTGATTGTGTTTTCCTGAATTTCCGTAAGGGATTTGTTAAGTCCTTCCATAAGATCTCCATTATCTTTATAAAGTTGGTTTTAAAGGATTTTTATTGTGCTTCTGTTGTGTTGGAATATTAATGTCTTACTGTATCAGATAACTCAGTTCCTATGTTCACATCATGTCTAGGCAGTTCTTTCTTATGTTCTCATGCTGTCTTCTAGACTTCTGGGTTTAGGGTAATTAAAGCTTTATGTACAGATTTTTGATGGTAGCTATTAGTGCTTACAACTGGCTAATATGATGGAGGGATGGTAAAATATGGGGGATTTGGGAGGGAAGGAAACCTAGCTGGACTTGGACTTCCCCCAGTCTTTGTGGTCTCTTATAGAGAGAGCTCACTCCTCGGTTGTGGACTCTGTGATTTCCATTGACTGGTTGGTCTCTGTTAGAATATGGTGTCTGTGATCAAGTTGGGGACTGGGATATGTTGACTAGGACAGTGGGGTCTGAGGTATATGGTAGGCAACAACCAAGGTGGTTGGGCAGTTAGGTGAATGGACAGCCTACCTGGACTTCTCAGAGTCTTTTTGGTCTCTGGTATCGTGAGGAGGCTCTGCCCCTGTTGGAGGCTAAAGCACAGCAAATAATAGGGCACAGGACTGGGGAAAGTATGGAGGAAACCAAGATAGTAAACTCATAATTTCATTGCGTTTACAACAAAATGCTCATAATTGAATTTCTTCTTAACTTGGGTTTTGTCCTTAAAGAGTGAAAATCAAGAAATATAGACCTAGGCATATATCTAAAATCTTCTCAAGTACACAACAAGGACATTTGCACAACCATGTTTCTAGCAGCTTTACTCGTAATAGCCAGAACCTGGAAACAACCCAGATGCCCCTCAACTGAGAAACTGATACAGAAATTGTGGTACATTTATACGATGGAATATTACTCAGCAATTAAAAACAAGGAAATAGTGAAATTTGCAGGCAAATGGTGGGATTTAGAAAAGATCATCCTGAGTGAGGTATCCCATAAGCAAAAAGACACACATGGTATATATACTCCCTTACAAGTGGATAGTAGAACCCATGTTACAGGATAAACATACTAAAATCTGTACACGTCAAGATGCTTAACAAGAAGAAGGACCCTAGGTAGAAGGACAAATCCTTACTCAGAAAGACAAATGAGTTGGACAGTGGAGGAAGGAGAGAACAGGAAGCAAGATGAGAACCTACCACAGAGGGCCTCTGAAAGATTCTACCCAGCAGTGTATCAAAACAGATTCTGAGACTCATACCCAAACTTGGGCAGAGTGCAGAAAATCTTAAGAAAGAAGCGGGAAATAGTAAGACCTGGAGAGGACAGGAGCTCCATAAGGAGAGCAACAGAACCAAAAAATCTGGGCACAGGGGACTTTTCTGAGACTGATACTCCAACCAAGGACCAGTCATGGATATTACTTAGAACCCCATGCTCAGATGTAGCCTATGGCAGTTCATTATCCAAGAGGGTTCCCTAGTAATAGAAATAGAGACTGTCTCTGACTTGGTGAACTCAGTGGCTGCCACTTTGATTGCCTCCTTCTGAGAGGAGAGCAGACTTGCCAGGCCACAAAGGAGGACATTGCAGCCAGTTCTGATGAGATCTGACAGGCTATGGTCAGATGGAAGGGGAGGAGGACCTCCCATATCAGTTTATTGGAGAGGGGCAAGGGAGGAGGGAGATGAGGGAGAGAGGATGGGATTGGGAGGGAATGAAGCAGGGGACTACAGCTGGGACACAAAGTTAATAAACTCTAATTAATATATAAAATAAAAATTTAATATAAAGAAATGTAGATCTTGTATAATTAAAAGAATGTTATGGGTCTTTTCTGAGACTGATACTCCAACCAATGACCATTCATGGATATAACCTAGAACCTTTGCTCAGATGTAGCAAATGGCATTTCAGTATCCAAGTGGTTGCCCTAGTAAGGAAAACAGGGACTGTCTCTGACATGAACTCAGTGGCCAGCTCTTTGACTGCCTCCTCTGATGGGGAAGCAGCCTTGCCAGGCTACAGAGGAAGACAATGCAGTCAGTTCTGGTGAGACTTGATAAGCTAGGGTCAGATGGAAGGTCCGTAGATTTGGAGAGGGGCATGTGAAGAGATCAGGGAGGGCTGGTGGGATTGGGAGGGAATGAGGCAGGGAGCTACATCTGGAATACAAAGTGAATAAAGAGTTATTAATATAAAAAAATAAAAATTTAATTGAAAAAAGCTTTCTCCATGGCAAAACAGGTTTGCAGTAGATAAACAAAATCTCAAGGTTCACAGTGTGATCAAATATTCTACAGAAATGAAGTAATTAACATTTTAACAAGGTTCAGGTTCTTTCTCCATTTTACCTTCCTATTTTTTATTTTTTTTTAATTTTTTTATTAATTACACATTATTCACTTTGTATCCCCCCTGTAGCTCCCCCCTCCTCCCCTCCCAATCTCTCCCTCCCCCCCCTTTTCCACACATGCCCCTCCCCAAGTCTACTGGTAAGGAGGTCTTCTTTTCCTTCCTTCTGATCCTAGTCTATTAGGTCTCATGAGGAATGGCTGCATTGTATTCATCTGTGGCCTGGCAAGGCTGCTACCCCCTCAGGTGGAGGTGATCAAAGAGCAGGCTGATCACTTTCCTATTTTTAATTGTTGCAGAATACACTGATTTCTTTCATGGCAGCTTTATTTCTTTCATGTAGAAGGAGAAAATCAACAAAGTAACAAAGATGCTTTTGTTTCTATGGAAACAGCTTCTAATTCATTTCCAAGGTGGATATGGATGATCTGTGGTATTATTTTAATATTTATAAATATCAAGTAAGATACTTTTCCACCTTCTTACACTTCCTCCAAAGGTGTATACATGTATTGGCTGACAAATGTGCTTCCCCACATTGTATATGGAAGAGTTGGAAGAAATAAAGGAGCTTGATGAAAATGTATCACATAAATGCATTTATCTAAGCTTTACGTTGTGTTTCCACACGGAATTCTTATGGTGTGAATATTGATTTGGCTTTCTAGTTCTCAGTGAGTTAAGACAATTAGAGGACATGGAGTTAGGAGAGAGAGATGATATGAGATTCTGGGAGGAGTCTGATGTGGAGAGCCGAGGTTCAGACGCCATTACAAGATGGCGCCGGCATCCTGTCTCTGTACTAGTAAACAAACTCTAGAGCGCATGTGGGAGTTGTGAAAGCACGCCAAACCACTGCTGAGCCCGGGCCGTCAGACGGGTAATGAGTAAGCAACCAATCAGGGTATGACATGCCACTCCACGTCACTTAGGTGCGATCAGGGCTTATTTAAACAGCACCACTTTGGGGCCTGGGGTCTTTCTCCTTTCATCGCTGAACTATAATAAAGCCTGCTGCAGAAGGATCCTGCTGTCCGTGTGCGTTCTTGCTGGCGAGACGATTACGTGGTCGCAACATCTGGTGCCGAAACCCGGGACGCCGGGTGGCTGCTATTGCCGGCGCCGAGGAGACCCCCCCCCCCGTTCGCAGGAGGATTCAGAACTGCAGCATTAGGGTAAGCTCTGAGAGGCATGTTTGGTCTTGACTTATCTCATCTTTCACCCCAGCTAGCAGGAGCTCTTATTGTCCTCTTTCTTTTGGTTATTAAGGCTGGTCAGGGAGTGTTGGAGGAGATACAAGACAGCATGTCAGAAACAGAATGTGATAAAAGATTGGGGGCCCCAATGGGTAAAAATAAAGACATCTCTAAGAAAAAAGGCCCTTTTGTGGATGTTAAAGCTGCAGAAGTGAAAGATAAGGGAAAGAACGCCCTGGGAGAGAAACGTAGAAAAGAAAAGAAAAAACCAGAGAAGGAGCCTCTCTATCCAATAAAAAAACTAGAGGCTTTAAAAATTGACAATTCTGAGTCGGAGGAATTAAGTCCCTCCGAGGAGTCAGACTTAGAGGAGAAAGCAGCCCGCTATGAGGAAGAACGATACCACCCGGATGAGCGGCCATTACTGTTGTGTCGGAAGCAAAGTAGTATAAGGAACAGGGAGTGCACACTTTCTCAGTTGGCCGCTCCCGTTGTACCTAGTGCTCTTCCACCCTACACCGGGAGGCACTGTCCTGATTCCTTTTTTTCAACAAAAGATAGACACACAATTTTTCAGACTTTTCCAGTATTTGAAGATGAGGAGGGAGGCCGTATCCACGTGCCTATAGATTACCCTCTAGTCAAGGAACTGGCAGAGTCAGTTAATAAGTACGGGGTGGATGCTAATTTTACAATTATGCAGCTTGAGAGGCTAGGCTCTACAGCAATGACCCCAAATGATTTAAATATTGTTTCTGATTCTAGTTATGTGGTAAATGCAACCAAAATCTTAGAGGCTGCTGGATTGATTAAAACATCTAGCAAGCTAGCAAAAATTTTTCAAAGGATTCAGTTTGCCTTAATTACCAGAAGATCCCGTTTTTATTACACATATTAGGGCTCATTCCGGTCTACCGGGGCCCATGTCCCATGGAAATGACCTGGCAGATCAAGCCACAAAGATGATTGCATTTGCCCTCCTTTCAAACTTAAAATTAGCTAAGGAGTTTCATAAAAAATTTCATGTTACAGCTGAGACATTGTGTCATCGATTTGACATAACTAAAAAGGAAGCTAGAGATATTGTTACCCAATGTCAAAATTGTTGTCAGTTTTTACCTGTGCCTCATGTTGGGATTAATCCCAGAGGAATCTGTCCGCTACAGATGTGGCAAATGGATGTTACTCACATTTCATCTTTTGGCAAACTGCAATATTTACATGTTTCCATTGATACTTGTTCTGGAGTTATGTTTGCTTCTCCACTGACTGGAGAAAAGACAGCCCATGTCATCCAGCACTGCTTGGAGGCATGGAGTGCCTGAGGGAAGCCCAAAATTCTCAAAACCAATAATGGACCAGCTTACACCTCTCAAAAATTTGGGCAGTTCTGTCATCAAATGGAGGTGACCCACTTAACAGGTCTCCCATATAACCCTCAGGAACAGGGTATTATTGAACGTGCTCATCGCACTCTAAAGTCCTACTTAATAAAACAAAAAGGGGGAGTCGAGGAGGCTCTGCCCTCAGTGCCACGAGTGACTGTTTCCTTGGCACTCTTTACTCTCAATTTTTTAAACTTGGACAGTCAGGGCCGTTCGGCGGCTGATCGTCACTGTTCAGAACCTAGTAGACCTAAAGAAATGGTCAAATGGAAGGATGTTTTGACTGGTCAGTGGAAAGGCCCGGATCCTATCTTAATAAGATCCAGGGGAGCTGTTTGTGTTTTTCCACAGAAAGAAAACAATCCATTCTGGGTACCGGAGTGCCTCACACAAAAGCTCGCGGCAGCTGAAGATGATCCTCCAACGAATACACCTGCAACTAATTCCAGTTCTCGCTTGGATCCTTCTAAATCGGGTCCCTAGTATTGTGGGGGTACAACATTGGGCCATTTTGTCTGCATTCCCGAAGATCGCTCACAGATGGCTTGTTATCCTGGGTGGGCGTTGGAAAGTTTGGTGCAGCATTATGTTGTGGCTTAGTGTTTTTACTCTGGTTGTTCTGCAAACTCAAAACCCAACAAAAACGTGACAAGATAGTGATTGCACAAGCACTAGCGGCCCTAGAGCAAGGATCATCTCCCGATGTTTGGCTATCTATGCTAAAAGATTGATGGACAGCAATGTTGCCTCCGCCTTTGCAGTTGCAGAGCCAAAGTATATAGGTTTACAGCCCTTGCACTCCCTGGGATTTATTTCCATTGCACGGGGAATGGGTGTAAACCTAATTTTCATTGTAAACCAAATAGTCTGGAAAGTCAGTGACGGAAGAGTGCAAATGAGTCTCCGCCCACCTAAGACAGGACAGCCTCGCCATGAGGAGGCTGCTCCAATGACAGGTAACGGCCAAGCATTGCCTTCCACCAGGCTCAGACGTTGGTAATGTTTATAGGTTGGCATTGCACTAACTTGGCTAAGAGGACTTGCTGTTTATTGAAACAAAAAGGGGGAGATGTGGAGAGCCTAGGTTCAAGACGCCATTACAAGATGGCGCCGGCATCCGGTCTCTGTACTAGTAAACAAACTCTAGAGCGCATGTGCGAGTTGAGAAAGCGCGCCAAACCACTGCCCAGCCCGGCCGTCAGACGGGTAATGAGTAAGCAGCCAATCAGGGTATGACACGTCACTCCACGTCACTTAGGTGCGATCAGGGCTTATTTAAACAGCACCACTTTGGGGCCTGGGGTCTTCCTTCTTTCATCGCTGAACTATAATAAAGCCTGCTGCAGAAGGATCCTTTTGTCTGTGTGCGTTCTTGCTGGCGAGACAATTACGCGGGTCGCAACAGTCTGAGATGAGATTGGGATGGATATGATCAAAATTGCTGTACAAATGTATGTAATTATTTAAAAAATTAAATTAAATAAATTTTAAATATAGACTTTGTAATGCCATTCAAGAAAATCTTCAAATAATATTTTCAAATGACAAGTTTGTGTATACCATCATATTTCGGTTTCCTATTAGAAGGAGTTTAGAAATAATGTTAATGCTTGGTGGCCACAATGCATTTAAATGAATGATTGGTAAGAATTACAATGGCTTACAATTCTCCACATATTAAATTGCACATACTGAGTAAAAGAAAGTGAAATCCTGAGTCAATGAGGCAAGTACAAATACACACACACATATTGCTCAGATGTTTGCACATATATTCACATAAACTCATATACACACTCAACTGTTCATTAGATCTATTTTTGTCTTCATGCTGAGGTAAATGCAAATACACAACAGATTAAATTAACAATAAATAAGTTTTATATAATTACTTTGAATTTTAGAAAGTTATTTATTTAATTTATGGAGATTATAATACAATTACAACATTTTCCTTTTGCTTTCTTATATCCAAATATTTCATATAACCTTCCTGTTTTATTTCAAATTCATGGCCTCTATTTGTTGTTGCTATGTGCATATATGTACACACACACAAAGGCACTTATCCACTCACACACAGGTATACACACATGAGCATGCACAGGCACATACAAAAAAACATGTCCCTAAATATACAAATACAACTTGCTTAGTCTTCATCATAATGTTAAATATATATAAATATATATGTATATAAATGAATGAAACATATATAAATCATATATATATATATATATATATATATATATATGATTTCAGGGGTGATCTTTTGGCATTTTTTAACAAATTGGTGTGCTGCTCCCTGGGGCAGATTATTAAGCCAGCTCTAAACAATCATTAGTGGACTACAGTTCTTTTTATAGTATTGAGGTCTCTAGTCTTTTCCTTATCAACTTCAAATGTCTATTTTTGTTGTCCTTGTTCAGCTAAGATTGAGAATTATTCTTCCTTTAAAAAATTGTACTTAGATTGCAGACTATATTGTTAACTTTTTATCACTAATGGCTATTTCTTGATAATATACAAAGGAACAGAAAAAGAAAACTTGATTTCAAGGTAACTTAACTACCACATAGGAACAGAGTTTATTGTTCATTACAAAACAGCTCAATGTGAGTCTATATGTATAGAAAATATTTATAGAATTTTTAATATGTCTTGTTCTAAGTCTGACATTTCTTCTTGTTACCTTTGTACAAATTAAATTGTATTACAAGAAACTCGTATGATAGTGTCATAGTTATGACATGAAAGACAGGGAACCAGGTAATTGCGAACAAAGGGTATCTGCCATAGTCCTAAACTATTCTCTTCTTCCTTTATAGCATCAGTATCTTTCATGATGCCTCTTCAAAATAAAAGAGTATTTTAAAAATTCTTATGAGAAAACATAGGAAACTTTCTGATATACGATATACATGAACCACAGACATGTTCTGGAGATTATGAATTAATTATATTAGTTACTTGTATTTCCTTCGATTTTTATGTCGTAATAGACATTAGTACCAGACCGAGTACACTAAACTATACTATAGAGCAACGTTAATTGAAACTGCATGGTACTGGCATATAAACAGACTGCTGGATAAATGGAATCTAATCAAAGATCCAGAAATAAAACCACACACTTATGGACAACTGAATTTTGACAAAGATGACAAATACATTTAATGGAAAAAAGATAGCATCTTCAACAGATGGTGCTGGTCTAATTGGAAGTCCACATGTAGAAAAATGCAAATAGAACCATAACTATCACCCTGAACAAAATTAAAGTCCAAGTGGATCAAGGATCTCAACGTAAAACCAGACACACTAAAACTTTTGGAAGAAAATATGGGGAAGAGGCTCAAACGCATTGGTACAAGAGACATCTTCCTGTACAAAACACCAACAGCACAGGCTCTAAGATTAACTATCAATAAATGGAACTTCACAAAACTGAAAAGATTCTGTAAAGCAAAGGACACTGTCAACAGAACAAAAAAACAGCCTACAGACTGCAAAAAGTTCTTCACCAACCTTGCGTCTGGTAGAGGGCTAATATCCAGAATATATATAGAACTCAAGAAATTAGACACCAACAGAACAAGTAATCCAATTAAAAATGAGGTACAGAGATAAGCAGAGAATTCTCAACAGAGGAATATTGAATGGCAGAGAAACACTTAAAGAAATGCTCAACATCCTTGTCATCAAGAAATGGAAATCAAAACAACTCCATCTTATATCCATCAGAATGACTAATAACAAAAACTCAAATGGATACACCTACATCATAAAATCCAAGCTCTGATTATTTACTTATATAGTATTTTTCTTCTAAATTCACAAAATAACACTTTCAAGAGTTCACCTGTATTTCCACACATACCCAACCTAATGTGCTGACATCAAAGCACCTTATATATGCAACGGGGAAAATCCTAGTGAGATTGTAAAGTGTGTCCCTTTCTCTTTTTAGTGTTTCCTTAGTATAAACAACTCTCCCCATGTACATTTATGTCTGTAATACATATGCAAATATTAAGAGGGCAGAAGAAAGGGAGAGATACAGAGAAAAGTGAGAGAGGTTAAAGGATGTGAGTGTCTTCTGGGAAACAAATAAAAGTGAATATGTTGTATTCTGTTAACCTCTTGATTGTGACTGTATTAGCTTGGTGTTAACAATGTATTTATGCCTTTGTTTTCTAAAGCCATGCTTTTCTTATCAGAGCTACTTAGAATTTCTGTTAAGTAGTCACTTTATTTACTCTCTATAGTAGTAATCAAGTACAACTTATTTTTCCAGGTTCTGAGAATAGTATAGGCTGTATATTTAACATATTACTATTGAATTCTCACTGCTTCAAAATTTTCCTCCAGTGCCTGCCCTGTTGAATTGATCTTTTGTTTTTTTGTGCTATAATTTGGTTTTCATTTAATTTCCTTCTATGTAGTTTGTTTCTTACAAAAGCTTACAAAAGGTAACTTACAAAAGCTAAGTTTACCTTTCATAATTTATTAAAAATAGAAAATAAGCTATTTTTAAATTTATGAATTCATTATTGCTGCATTGGAATTATTTGGTTCTATTATTTTGACTGCTGATAATAGATTAACTGATAATATGAAGTAAGATATTTTTATGACCTGAAGAAACAATTCAAACTAAATGACATAAACTAATGATAATAATAATAATAATAATAATATATTATTATTATTATTATTATTATTATTATTATTATTTTCTATCTGCTGCCTAGTTTAGGTCAGACTCCTCTAAGCAGTTCTGCATTGGTGTCCTATGTGATTCCATAAATTAAATGGAAAAAAATTTAATTTAGTTTTGGAGCCAAGAAATGTTCCTGCAAAGATTTCTTTTGTGTGTTTTAAAGCCATAAATACTGAATAATCCAAATCAATTCCATTTTAAAATATAAAATTAATAGCTTGTCAGTTTGAGAAGCAGAAAACACATTAAGGGCCAGACATAAAAATTTACTAAGAGAAAAAACATAATGATAAAGTAATTGATGGTAAGATTAATCAAGAGAATCTTCAGGTTTCATAGCAGGAATAACTCTTGCAAATGAAAAGAAAGGAAAAAAAACTATGCTGGTTATGGTAGAAAATGAGACAGAGTCTTAGAACACACAAATGTCTGTTACTTAATAGGACTTAAAATTCTAATTTATGAACACACTGTTCCCAGTCTCTAGCACTGTACTAAGGGAACAGCTTTACTGGACCATGCATGATGAGAGAGATTCAATATTTGTGTCAACTGGAGGCTCTTAGGTAATTACTATTATCTTTTCACATGCCCTCATAAAGAGAAATTTGTGTAATAAACAATGATTGCTACTAAGTATTTATAAAAATGACCTTAAGAATGCTTTTAGTCAACTAAATAGAGATAAAACAGTTATTCTGTGTTACATAGAATGTAAGTTTTTACTTCCTGAGTAATATAAGATAAAATTCATAACAACTTTTCTTTAGAAATAATTATCAACTAATGAATTAGGTATTTGATCTTGACTCATAATTAAAAACAAGATTGTACAAAGGCCAGGCTAATATTTAAAGGCATGAAGTTAGAGGGCAGATATTACCTACTTTTGTACTGAATGTACTATAAATTTTACAAATTTTCATTTGACATTTAAGTTCATGATCCATTTGTATGAAATGAGTATATATTTTTTCATTTTCTGCATCCATGTAAATGTACAGTTGTTAAGTATAGTTTTTTGAAAAGGTAAACATTGAGATGTTCTAATTATGTGGTCAGTGATGATATACTAGGTTTACATAGGTTTATTGCTGGGATGTTTAATCAGTCTCATTAATATATATGTCTATCTCAATAAATACTACATTACATTAATTAACAAAGTTTTATCATATATGTAGATGGCAAACAACTTCCTCCATGTTACAGATTTCATAGGTTTTGCTTATATTTTAGTGGTTTTTTTTTTTTTTTTTTTTCCTTAGAAAAATTTTTTTTTTTTTTTTTTTTTTTTTTTTTTTTTTTTTTTTTTTTTTTTTTCCCCAGTGGACATGTATGGGTACTTATTTCTGTGTTCTCAAATGTATTACATACTTTATTTCTCTATTTATTTAATCACTTCACAGCTGGATCATAACATTCTCTCTCCTCTCTTAACAGCCACACCTCAAAACTCCCTCATCACATTTCTCCCTCAGTGTTTGGTTTCTCTGTTGTGTATTCTTTGAATGTTATACCCCAAACCACTAACAGAACTAATGTCCCTGAGTTTTCATCTAGAAGTTTTCTACTTGCAGATTGTTTTATATTTTCAATTATTTTAAGCTGACTTTTGTATGTTCTCAAATACAAATTTTAAATCCCATCATTGGACAAGCAGGTATATAATCTTTTCAAAATAATTTATTAAAGAGAATAGAAATGTATCTGGGCATTGGTGGTGCATGCTTTTAATCCCAGCACGTGGAAGACAGAGGCAGGTGGATATTTATGAGTTGGAAGCCAGTTTGTTTTATAGAGCTAGTTCTAGGGTAGCCACAGCTACACAAAGAAACCCTGTCTTGAAAGAAAAAAGAAAGGTTTTCCAAATATAATCCAAAAACACAATCAATGGCTAAAATATAGTTATTAGAATTTTTCAAACTGAAATTCATTTGTTTTGTGAATAATAATATTAAAAGAATGCTACTAACTAATAGAAATTATCTTAAAAGTCATACATAATAGTTATTTTTATTTAAAACACATTAAAAATAACTTTTCTTTGTTTTTGGTTCTGGGTCTCTTCCCTACACAGCCCTCAAACTATTTATGTAACCAAGAAGTTTTTTGAACATCTGATGCTCTTATTGCCTCCTTCCAACCTCTGAGATTACAGGCATAGGCCTTGTTAGTCATTATTTAGTCAACCGATCTTCTCTGCAAGAGGTCTGGGAGAACAGGACATGGTGGGGAGAGAGAAAGAAAAGGTGAATGGGGGACACACACACACACACACACACAGAGAGAGAGAGAGGAGAGAGAGAGAGAGAGAGAGAGAGAGAGAGAGAGAGAGAGAGAGCAAGAGGAGAGTAAGACAGAGACCACGTGTTGGTGTTGGCCCTTTAAGGGGTAAGATAACAAGGTAACCAAGCCTTCAAGGTGTGGCCACCTGTCCTGTGACAGATGATAACATCATAAGTTGCTGGGTAACCCAGGAGCAGGTTGTGTTCCAAAATACTAACATTCCTTCCTTTTTCTATAATTAAAAAAATGGGGAGTTTGGGCTGCTTTTTATAAGGTAAGTTAAAGTATATAAATTTAGGCTCATTGGAAGCAGCTCTTGGTTGTCATGCAAGGGGTTGAGAAAGAGAAGAATTATAGCAACAAAAATGGTCAGATTGCAATGTCAAGAGTAAGGTAAGCCTCTGCCCTGTAAAATTTAGGGTAGAGGATTATCAATAGAGAGAGTTGCCAGCCATACATGACAGCAGGTAGGGACTGCTGAATGCTGGGGGAACCTAGAGCTGCTTGTCTTGGTCCTGAAGCATACAATTTCAGCCTTTTTAAACAACAAGTGAATAACGGGCGTAGATTCTCTTCTGGATACTTCCTGCTGACACTGGGGGCACTGTAGGGAGGTCAAAAGGCTGAAAGGTTGGTCAAGTCCAGGAAGAATAGGCTGTTTTGATGCTTTCCAGGGTCTGCAAGAACATCCATGGCTGTGAGGGAAGGTGCAGGTCTAGCTTGTTGGAAGTCTGTGAGGTCAGAGTTGAACACCTGTAGATGCTTTGGTGCTGTTGTGGCTATAGGAAATGTCTGTGTCTGGCAGGACGCTGAACCATATATAGGCAAAAGATAAAGTTGAGTAGGTTATAGAGAAAATCCTGTAGGTATACACTGAAAACTTTTGGGATCGCAAACAGAGGTAGAAGGTTTGGATCGATAAGGCTTGAACATGGTAACCTCTGTCTACCTGGAGGGACCTTTATTTGACCAATTGCTGGCAATATTTAAAGAAGGCTTTGTTTTGGATCTGTCATTGAGGTGAGGTTTGGTTATAGAAGCATGTAAACTTAAAGTCCCTGGTGCCAGCTGGCAGTAGGTGTAAAACTTAAAATTCTCCAGAGGACATCCTATCTGGAGGGATGGGCATCTGGCTGTCTCCCATTGGGGGCAGAAGTCAGCAACCTTACAGAGGCATCCCAATGAGAAGGTGTGACTTGAGCGAGAGGGGTCCTACCTGGTCCAATAACTCACCAGCTTTTGGCCAGAGATTGGGGCATAAGTGCCCAGTGGGGCATGGCCAGGGGCACAATGGTTCCCCTAATGCTAGACCTTCCTGCAAGCCAGTGAGTAAGCGAAAGAGGGCCCTAAAATGGAGGTCAGCATACAGGGTCAACCCTATACAGTTAAGGCTACGGCTGGGGTTGGGGTCCCTCCATCGAAAAGTTAGTACAAGTTGACAGAGCTCTGTGGTCAAGCTTCCCATACCAAGAGAGTGTTTTATGCTGGATAAAAAGAGTGAATTTACTAATGTAGTGGCTGGTCAATAAGAAGAACTCACCCAATACAGCCAGTGTTACATGCAGTAAATAGTAGTCTGGTAGCCAGGAAAGGAAGTCCCAAAACCACTAAAAGGGGAGGAGTCCCACCTTTTGAGATAGGCAATAAGTGCAGTACTTTTCTGGAGTCCAGTTGACCTGAGAGATGGATTTAGGTGGACTTTCTGCAGCTTACAAAAATTACTTTTAAGTTTTAAGAAGGAGATAAAACTTTAGACATGTTAGTATCACAATTGTACTCTGCATTGTAGAAAAAGGCAGTAGACATACATATTTGTGTTAATAGCATAAGTATTTTTTTTTAGCTTGGGAAAAGCCTCAGAAGCATGCAGAAAAATGAAAAGCAGCTTGCTGGCTGCCTGCCGGGCACACGGGAGGCGGGGCCTGTTTGCCCGAACCTAAGGTGGCCCACGTTAAGTGAATGGTTAAACTATAGTTTTGCCCACTTCCTCCCTAAACCAACATGGCTTCAGAAATCCCGTGAGATTTTAAAATCCTTAGAAAGATATAAAAGTTTTGCATCTGTGCTGGGTTTTTTAGAAATTCCTTACCAAGTTTTCCAAAGTTAATTTTTGCGTTGCGTGAGTCTCCACAACTCGGGGGCAGTGGCCGGGGTGGGGCCTCTCTGTTGGCCTCCAAGCAGGCAAGAACGCACAGTCAAGCACACTGCGGCAGGAGCCAGTGTGTGCAGGCACGCAGGCAGCCGCCTGGCATGCAGCCGCCTGGCATGCCACCAGCAGCTCGGCGCACAGGCAGCCATGCCTGGTGTGCACACAAGGGAGAGCAGTGAAGTTTTTTGTTATAGAACAGAGAAAATCGTTAGATTACTGGAGTTCGAAAGGGACCGTAGCAAAGCTAGGGGAGCCCTTCCCGGGTCATGGCACCAATGTTAGTTATTATTTAAAGAAATATGAGGCTGGGGTCAACCAATCTTCTCTGCAAGAGGTCTATTAAGTGGGTATGGAGGGAGTGGGAGAACAGGACATGGTGGGGAGAGAGAAAGAAAAGGGGAATGGGATGTCCTGAGAGAGAAAGAAAGTAAGAAAGTGAGAGAGAAAGAGTAAGAGAGAGAGAGAGAAAGCACGAGAAGAGTAAGGGAGAGACCATGTGTTGGGGTTGTCCCTTTAAGGGTCAAGGTAACCATGCCTTCCAGGTGTGGCCACCTGGCCATTGACAAATGATGACATCATAATTTGCTGGGTAACCCAGGAGATGGTGGTGTTCCAAAATACTAACAGGCCTAGTTCATGCAGTGGTAGGGATCAAACCAAAATATTTATGCATGTTAATCAAGAAATCTACCAATTGAATTATTTACAGCCCTAAACAGTAATTTCTGAAACTTAGCAATATGGGGAAAAAACAAAAAAACAAAAAACAATGTTTTAGTAAACTTTATAGACTACAAAATAGCTCAGATTGAATAATTTGTGAGCAAACCTATTATAGGGCTACATTCAAAATGAAGATTGTGGGTTTTAGATTTTTGATCAGAACTTTTAGCTTTGGTGATCTCCTTGTAGTCCTCCTGTCCCCTCCCTGTCCTTCTATCCATGTCCCCTTCTTCCTTAAGACTCTCTGTACTCTTCCCAAAGTTTGGCTGTGAGTCTCAGCATCTGCTTCAATCCCCTCTTAGGTGGAGGATTGCAGAGTACCTTCTATAGTATACACTCATCCTGTTCTTGCTTTTCCACTGCTTCTGGTGTCTATCTTGTTTGTCATTTATTTTTATTATTATATTTTTATTAATTACAGCTTATTAATGGATCACAGCTGTATCCTCCTCCCTCATCCCCTCCGAATCCCACTCTCACTCCCTCTTCTTCTCCTATGCCCTTCCCAAGTCCAATACTAGGGTAGGTCCTCTTCCCCTTCCATCTGATCCTAGTCTATCAGGTCTCATAAAGACTGGCTTCTTTGTCTTCCTCTGTGGACTGGTAAGGCTACTCCCTTCTCAGGTGGCCGTGATCAAAGAGCCAGCCCATGAGTTCATGTCAGAGAAGGTCCCTGTTCCTATTTTGGTGAACCCTCTTGGACACTGAGCTGCCATGGGCTACTTCTGTGAAAGCATTCTAAGTTATCTCCATGCATGGTCCTTGTTTGGAGTATCAGTCTCAGAAAATACCTCTGTGCCCAGATTTTTTGGTTCTCTTACTCTTCTTATAGAAATCCTGTTTCCACCAGGTCTTTCTATCCCCTCTTCTTTCACAAGATTCCCTGCATTCTGCAAAACTTTGGCTATGAATCTCAGCATATGTTTTGATACCCTGCTGGATAGAGCCTTTCAGAGACCCTCTGTAGTAAGCTCCTGTCCTTTTCCATGTTTTCTCCCTCTTCTGCTGTCCATTTCATTTGCCTTTCTGAATGAAGTTTGAGCATCTTTTCAGGTTCCTCCCTCTTGATTAGCTTCTTAGGAGTACATATTTTATCATGATTATCCCATAATATATGTCTAATATCCACTCATAAGGGAGTATATATCATGTGTGTCTTTTTGCTTCTGGCATACCTCACCGAGAATGATCATTTCTAGATCCCACCATTTGCCTGCAAATTTCATGTTTTCTTTGTTTTTAATTGCTGAGTAATATTCCATTGTGTAAACGTAGGACAATTTCTGTATCCATTTCTCCACCGAGGGACATCTGGGTTGTTTCCAGCTGTTTATTTCAAATAAAGGTGCTATGATCATGGTTGATCAAATGTCCTTGTTTTATACTTGAGCATTTTTAGCATATATGGCTAGGAGTGGTTAGCAGGATCTTGAGGTAGCATTATTCCTAAATGTCTGAGAAAACACAAGATTAATTTCCAGAGTGGTTGTACAAGTTTACATTCCCACCAGTAATGAAGTAGGGGTCCTCTTTCTCCACATCCTCTCTAGCATGTGTTGTCACTTGAGTTTTTGATCTTAGCTATTCTGGTGGGTGTAAGGTGAAATCTCAGGATCATTTTGACTTGCATTTCCCTGATGAATAAAGATCTTGAACATTTAAGTGTTTCTCTGCCATTGATGTTCATACATTTAGAATTCTCTGTTTAGCTCTGTACCCCATTTTAATTGAGTTACTAGATTTCTTGCTGTTTAACTTCTTCAGTCCTTTATATATTCTGGATATTGGCCCTCTGTCAGATATAGGGTTGGTAAAGATCCTTTCCCAATGTGTAGGCTGTTGTTTTGTTCTGATGACAGTGCCCTGATTTTTGGCAAGATGCCAAAATCACACAATGGAAAAAAGACAGCATCTTCAACAAATGGTTCTGTTCCAACTGGATGTCTAACTTGTAGAAAAATGCTAATAGACCAATACTTATCACCCTGCACAAAACTAAAATCCAAGTGGATCAAACACCTCAATATAAAAACAGAAACACTAAACCTGTTAGAAGAAAAAGTAGGTAAAGCCTTGAACTCATTGGCACAGGGGCAACTTCCTGAAGAGAACACCAACAGCACAGGCTCTAAGATAATCAATCAATAAATGGGACCTCATGAAACCGAAAAGCTTCTGTAAAGCAAAAGACACTGCTTGCCATTTTCAATGAAATTTAAGCATACTCTCTAGGGTCTTCCTTGTTTAGCTTCTTCAAGTTTGTAGATTTCAATATGGTCATCTTATATAATATGGCTAATAAATGAGGATATACCTTACATGTCTTTCTGCTTCTGGGTTACCTCACACAAGATGATCTCTTTTAGTTCTATTTATTTGACTGCAATTTTCATGATTTCCTTGTTTTTAATACAGAGTACTATTCCATTATGTATGTTTGCCACTTGAGACAGGGTATTATTCTTTAGTCCATATTGGCCTTAAACTTACAGGTATGCAATGTCTGAAACTTTGGATTTTTGGTACATGCCACTGAAGGTGCTAACTTCACTAAAAAGGTACTTTGTCATAATCTGGTAAGTTCCTGAAGGCCTTGTTTTATAATACTATTGTGTTGTAGGTTATGGTTTGAGACATGAATTTCAGATGGAAAATATGAACAAATAACGAAAATTCAGGGGAGACACCAAACAGAGAAACTTAGAAAGCTATAAGAAAACTATTTTTTGATAAATGAAAGACATTCTACAGACATAAATATGAGCTTTAAAATGTATCTATATCCTGTATAATCTGTAACTATGAAACTGAAACTTATAATAATGAAAGACCATTACCTTTAAGAATGTTTGTATTCAAATAAAGTATAAGATCAAAAGTAGAGACATAAGGCAAAGAAGTCCTCACATGATTTTGGTGTTGGTGGGTGATGGAAGATAGTTTTGCAATTTAAAAAAAAAAAACTATCACCCCTTTCCTTTCTTTTAATTCTTTGTTAATTACACTTTATTCACTTTGTATGCCCCCTGTGGTTCCCTCCCTTCTCCTGTCTCAATCACTCCCTTCCTCCCCCCTTTGCATGCATTCCCCTCCCCAAGTCCACTGATAGGGGAGGTCTTCCTTTCCTTTCTTCTGATCCTAGTCTATTAGGTCTCATCAGGACTGGCTGCATTTTCTTCTTCAGTGGCCTGGTAAGGCTGCTTCCCCTTCAGGGGGAGGTGGTTAAAGAGCAGTCCAATCAGTTCATGCCAGAAACAGTTCCTGTTCCCATTACTATGGAACCCACTTGGACACTGAACTGCCATGGGCTACATCTATGTAGGGGTCCTAGGTTATCTCCATGCATGGTCCTTGTTTGGAACACTTTTTGAGACAGAGATTTTCTATGTATTGTAGGTGCTCCTGGCCTTGCTTTGTAGACCAGGCTGGCCTCGAACTCACAGAGATCTGCCTCTCTCTGCCTCCCTGAGTGCCAGGATTACTGGCATATGCTACCTTGCCAAGCTTCTAATTGATTTATTTTATTTTTGTAATTTAATTATTTTTTATAAATTAAAGTTTATTCACTTTGTACTCCAACTGTAACCCCCTCAATCATCACCTCCCAATTTGACCCTCCCTCCCTCAACTCCTCCCATGCTCCTCCCCAAATCCACTGATAAGGGAGGACCTCCTCCGCTTACCTTGATCTTAGCCTATCAGGTCTCATCATGATGGCTGTATTGTCTTCCTCTGTGGCCTGGTAAGGCTGCTTTCCCATCAGTGGGAGGTGATCAAAGACCCAGCTATTAAGTTCATGTCAGAGACAGTCCCTTACTAAAAAACTGACTTGTAGACTGAGCTGCCATGGGCTACATCTGTGCAGGGCTTCTAGGTTATCTCTATGCATGGTCCTTTGTTGGAGTCTCAGAAAAGACTCCCGGGCCCAGATTTTTTGGATCTTTTGTTCTCCTTGTGTAGTTCCTCTCCTTTTCAGCTCTTCTTATCTCCCACTTCTTTCGTAAGATTTCATGCACTGTTCCCAAAATTTGGCTATGAGTCTCAGCATCTGCTTGGATACCTTGCTGGATAGAATCTTTTAAAGGCTCTCAGTGGTAGGTCCCTGTCCTGTTGCTTGTTTTCTCAGTCTTCCAATGTCTGTCCCATTTGCCTTTCGGAGTGAGGATTGATCATCTTACTCAGGGTCCTCCTTCCTGCGTAGCTTCTTTAGGTGTACAAAATTTAGTATGTTTATCCTATATTATATGTCTAGACTCTACCCAGCAGGATATCGAAGCAGGTTCTGAGAATCATAGCCAAACTATGGGCAGAAAGCTAGGAAACATATGAAAGAAGGAGGGAGAGAAAAAACTGGAGGGGACAAGAGCTCCACAAGGAGAGCAACAGTATGAAAAATCTGGGCCCAGTGCTCATTTCTGAGACTGAAACTCCAACCAAGGAAAATTAATGAAGATAACCTAGAGTACCCTGCACAGATATAGCCCATGGCAGCTCAGTGTCTAAGTGGGTTCCCTAGTAATGAGAACAGAGACTGTCTCTTAAATGAACTCAGTGGCTGGCTCTTTGATCAACTCCCCTGAATATGGGGGGCAGCCTTACCTAGGCCATAGAGGAAGTCAATACAGCCAGTCCTGAAGAGACCTGATAGGCTAGGGTCAGATGGACAGGGATGAGGACCTTCTCTATTAGTAGACTTGGTGAAGGGCATGGGAGGAGGAGCAGGAGGTAGGAAGGGTGAGTTTGGGAGAGTTCATGGGAAGGGACTACAACAGGCATACAAAGTGAATAAATTTTAATAAATGAAAAAAATAAATGGCAGCCACACTCCTAAATATTTACAAAAATTAGTCAAAAAGCTATGCCGCACAAAATTATCCAAATGATTTTACAATCAATATGTAAAATAGCATTTAATATTCTTTTTTTTTTGATAGGTAGATATATTGGTGGCCTAAACTGTCAGCATTTTAATCACTCCTAAAAGAACAGACGGGATGTGCATTGAATGCATGACAGGGGTCTACTGAGCGCATCTGAAAGCCTCTAACTAGCAGTGTTTTCAAAGCAAAGACTCATGACCAAACCTTTGGCAGAGTACAGGGAATCATAAGAAAGAAGGGGAGTTAGTCTGATGGGGAAAGGATAGGAGCTCCACAAAGACCAAATATATCTGGGCACAGGGTCTTTTCTGAAACTGACATTCAACCAAGGACCATGAATGGATATAACCTAGAACCTCCGCTCAGATGTAGCCTGTGGTAGCTCAGTAACCAATTGGTTTCCCAAAGTGAGGGGAACAAGGACTATTTCTAACAGGAACTCAATGAAGATACCTGATAAAACAGGATCAGATGAATGGGGGGAGGTCCCCCCCATCAGTGGACTTGGAAAGGGGCACAGTGGTGTTGAGTGAGGGAGGGAGGGACTGGGAGGGAATGAGGGTTCGGGGCACGGCTGGGATACAGAATTAATAAAATGTAACTGATAAAAATAAAAAAATAAAAAATAAAAAAATATAAAAATTTAATAAAAAAAAAAAAGAATTTTGTTATTCTAGAAATTGACTCCTTAAGAAATGCCTTTTTTATATCTCCATAAAGGCTCAATTACTTATCTTCAGAATCATTTCATTCAACATCATCTGTCTTTATTGTTTATTTTTCTCTTTACTAATTATTATTACTAATAAATTATGCTTTAACTCAATAGCAAAAAAAAAAAAAAAACACTAGAGTCAAGGCAAGACTTTTGGGAACTTACTTTATTAGCTCCAATATAAACACTTGAAATATTTAACACCCAAATCCTTTTAATTTCAAATTATTTTAACTGATAGAACAGAAATATCTGGAATTTGGAATGATGTTATTAATATTATATGGAGGCATTCTGGAAACAGTAGCTTTTCTATTTATCAGATTATCCTGTTCTCATTCCTAAAGTCATTATTTTGTAGTTTATTGTAATAAATATAATTTAACTCTCAATTGAGACCATTATTCTTAAAGTATATCCTATATGAACTTAGCAGTGATCGTTTATTATTGCGGAAATTTAAATCTGTACTCCCATTTAAGTATATGAATAATATTTCATAGATTTGGTTCTAATTCTTATTAACATTCACTGTATTATTCTTTTTAAAAGTCTCTGTACTGAAATATGTAATTGTTATAACAAAAGACAGAATCAATAATTAAATCACTAAAGATATAAGACATAGATACAATAAAAATGCATTTGGTAAAAAGATGGTGACAAATAGTTTGTTGCAAAAATATGCAGCTGGGAGTACTTCCTTAGGAATTTATTTTTTATTAATTAATTTATGTTTTATTAATTACAGTTTATTCACTTTGTATCCTAGCTATATCACCCTCCCTGGTCCTCCAAATTGCATCCTCCCTCCCTCTTCTCCTCCCATGCTCCTCCCCCAGTCCACTAATAGGAGAGGTCTTCATCTGCTTTCATATGATCCTAGTCTGTCTATCTGGCTGCATTAGGATTGGCTGCATTGTCTTCTTCTGTGGCCTGGTTAGGCTGCACCTCCCTGAAAGGGAAGTAATCAAAGAACAGGCCAGTGAGTTCATATCAGAGACAATCCCTGTTTCCATTACTAGGGAAGCCACTCGGACATTGAGCTGCCATGGGCTACATCTGTACAGAGGTTCTAGGTTATTTCCAAGAATGGCCCTTGGTGGGAGTATCAGTCTCAGAAAAGACACCAGTGCTCACATTATTATTATTATTATTATTATTATTATTATTTGCTCTCCTTCTGGAGCTCCTGTCACTTTCATATCTTTCTATTTCTCCCATCTTTCATAAGATTTTCTGCAATCTGCCCAGAGTTTGGCTAAGAGTCTCAGGTAGGGTAGTGTCTTTCAGAGTCCCTATGTGGTAAACTCCTATCATATTTCTTGTTTTCTCCCACTTCTGATGTCCACCCTATTTTCCTTTCTGAGTGAGGATTGAGAATCTTACCCAGGGTCCTAGATGTTCAGATTTTAGTATGATTATCTTATGTTATATCTAATATCCGCTTATAAGTGAGTATATACCATGTGTGTCTTTCTGCTTCTGGGAGACCTCACTCAGGATGATCTTTTCTAGATCCCATCATTTGCCTGCAAAATTTCATGACTTCCTTATTTTTAATTGCAGAGTAGTATTCCATTGTGTAAATGGAAAACAATTTCTGTAGCCATTCCTCAACTGAGGGGCATCTGGGTTGTTTTCAGTTTCTGACTATTATAGATAAAGCTGATATGAACATGTTTGTGCAAATGTCCTTGTTATATACTTGACCATCTTTTGGATTTATGTCTAGGAGTGGTATAGCTGGATCTTGAGGAAGCACTATTCTTAATTGTCTAAGAAAGCACCAGATTGATTTCCATAGTGCTTGTAGAAGTTTAGATTACAGCAGTGAAGGAGGGTTCCCCTTTCTCCACTTCCTCTCCAGTATATGTTGTCACTTGAGTTTTTGATCTTTTCCATTCTACTGTGTGTAAGGTGAAATCTTAGGGTCGTTTTGATTTGAATTTCACTGATATGAGCATTTCTTTAAGTGTTTCTCTGCCATTCGGTATTGCTTTCTTGAGAATTATCTGTTTAGCTCTGTATCACATTATTTTTTTGGATTAATTCATTTATTGCTGTTTAACTTCTTGAGTTCTTTATATATTCTGGATATCAGCCTTCTGTCAGACACAGGGTTGGTGAAATTCCTTTCCCAATCTGTAGGCTGTTGGTTTGTTCTGACAACAGTATCCTTTGCTTTACATAAGCTTTTCAGTTTGATGAGATCTGAGAGCCTGTGCTGTTTGTGTTCTGTTTAGGAAGTTGTCTGCTGTGCCAATGAGTTCAACGCTCTTTCCCACTTTTCCTTCTAAGAGGTTTAGGGTGTCTGTTTTTATATTGATGTTATCTTTTCCCCATGGTTTTGACACCTTTGTCAAAAATCAGGAGTCCATTACTGTGCAAGTTTATTCTGGGTCTTCTCTTTGATTCCAATGATCCAAAATTCTATTTCTATGCCAGTACCATGCAACAGGGAACAGGGACTGTCTCTGATATGAACTCAGTGATGGCTCTTTGACCCTCCCCCCAAGGGAAGAGAAGCCTTACCAGGCCACAGAGGAGGACATTGTAGCTAGTGCTGATGAGACCTGGTAAGCTAGGGTCAGATGGTAGGGGAGGAGATCCTCCCCCATCAGTGGACTTAGAGAGGGACAGGGAGGAGATGAAGGAGGGAGAATGGGATTGGGAGAGAAGGATGGAGGGAGCTACAGCTGGGATCCAAAGTAAATAAACTCTAATTAATATAAAAAATAAAAATTGAATTAAAAATGAACAAAACAGAAGATTGATAATTCTGAATAACAGGAGACTTGAAATAGTTAATCAAGTTTAAAAGCTAACTCACTGAACCAGAAATGCAATATAAATAAAAGCACATTAAGAAGCCTGAAAATAATGGAAACAGTATTTTACAACAGTAACTTCGAGGTAGATTACATTATAAGGTATACATTATAGTTTTAAGAAGACTAATTAAATGAGGATAGGCAATTTTCCAGTTTCACCTAGTATTGTCTTTTGCATGGGTCAACATATTTTTATTTTGTCTGTTTTAATGTTACATTGAAAAACATAAACAGACTGAAAAAAACACACATAATAATACTTAATTAGAAATACAATTTTCCCCATACTACCATGGTAGAATAATCATTCAGTTTAAGAAATTCTTAGGTCTGTTGATCACAAAATATGGAAACATGGTACCAAAATTATGTATTATAAGGTCATAAAAGTCATCTGGTCTCAGGCTCCAGGGAATAAAGTGATTTAATTTGTTCATTGAAGAGCTGCATTGCTTATTGCCTTAGATATGTTTATTTTTTCTAATTAAAAAATAATGTATTGTTCTTACAAATAAATCAGTGTTTTATTAATACATTGTAAAAACTTTTTGTCTTTCAAAAATACTAAAAGATATTACTATTTTAAATGGTTACTTATAATGTTATATTTTATATGAATAGCAACTTTCTGGATGCCAATTTATTTAAATGTATTTGACAAACTTAAAAGTACTAAAATATTATATTTTGTTATTAATGAAATAAATAATATATTCTGTCAGAACCTGAGATACATTTCTTTTCCTAATATACACATGTCCGATAGTGTCACTTCTTTTTTTTAAATTTTTTATTTAACTTTTATTAAATACACTTTATTCCTTTTGTATCCCCCCATAAGTCCCTCCCTCCTCCCCTCCCGGTCCCACCCTCCCCCCCTTTATGCATGCATGCCTCTCCCCAAGTCCACTGATAGGGGAGGTCCTCCTCTCCTTCTTTCTGATCTTATTATTATTATTATTATTATTATTTTGTTCTTCTCAATGCAGTTTATTCAGGAACCTTGAACAATCTTCTGACCCTGGGGAAAGCCAGTCCACAGCTTAAAATAGCCTCTGGGTAGCCAACCCCAGCGTCCTTCGTGGGCAATGCAGATAGGTCCACATACACGGAAGCAAGCCAGATCCTCAGCCTTAGCCAAATATGGAGTTGTTTGTGACAGAGAGCACTCACCATCGGGAAGGTGGAAGGCGGAAACCAGCTCCATCTTCAAGGCGCGGCATTAAAAAGCTCTCTACAGTTCCCCCTTTTTGTTTTAGACGCATCAGTCAAGAGTAGAGGTCTGATCTCTGATATTAGAAATAAATTGGGACTTTGTACCGATGTTCATTTAGGTGTCATCCACCCAAAGAGCATCAGACCCGTCCGATACCTTTTTCTCAGAGGCGGGACCTGGGGCATCAACCCGCATGCAATCAGACATGCTCACTTCTTATCATTTTTTTTATTTTAAGATTTTTTTTAAAATCCTACTCATATTTACTAATTATTCATAAATATGCATTTTTGAGCAATTTGATAAAAATGTGTTCTTTGCCTCTTAATAAATTATCTATGGTATTTAACTTGTGAAATTAGGTATTTTGCTTTTTTTGATGTTTTTTTTTATATTAGTTACAGTTAGTTAATTTTTTATCCCTGCTGTATCCTGCTCCCTCTTTCCCTGCCCATCCCACCCACCCTCCCTAAACTCTTCCCTACCCCTTTCCAATTACACTGAAAGGGGAGGACCTCCTCCACTTTCATTTGATACTGGTTTATCAGGTATCTTCAGTACTGGCTGCAAAGTCTTCCTATGTTGCCTAGCAGAGGTGCCCCTCCCTCGGGGGGGCAGAGAAGAAGGTCAAAGAGCCCCCCATTGAGTTCATGTCAGAAAGAGTCCATGTTCCCCTTATTAGGGTACCCACTTGGATACTGAGTTACCAAGGGCTACATCTGTGCAGAGGTTCCGGGTTACATCCATACACAGTCCTTGTTTAGAGAGACAGTCTTATAAAAGACCCCTGTACCCAGATATATTTGGTCCTTGTGGAGATCCTGTCCTTTCCAGGTATAATTATCTCCCACTTTATGTTTATGATTCCCTGCACTCTGCCAAAGTTTTTTCTTATAGTCTTAATATCTGCTTTGATACACTGTTAGGTAGAGTCTTTCAGAGGCCCTCTGTGATAGGCTCCTGTCCTTTTACCTATTTGCTCCTACATCCAATGTCCATCCCATTTGTCTTTCTACCTGAGGATTGATCATGGTACGCAGGGTCCTTTTTCTTGTTCATCTTCATTAGGTGTATAGATTTCAGTATGTTTATCCTATCTTATAGGTCTATATAAGTGAGTATATTCCATGTGTGTCTTTCTGCTTTTGGGATACCTCACTCAGGATGATCATTTCTAGGTCCCACCATTTGCCTGCAAAATTCATGATTTCCTCGTTTTTAATTGCTGAGTAGTATTCCATTTTGTAAATGTACCACAATTTCTGTATCCATTCCTCAACTGAGGGACATCTGAGTTGTTTCCAGGTTCTGGCTATTAGGAGTAAAACTGCCACAAACATGGTTGAGCAAATGGCCTTGTTGTGTACTTGAGCACCTTTTAGATATATGCCTAGGAGTGGTATATCTGGATCTTGAGGAAGCACTATTCCTAATTATCTGAGAAGGTGCCAGATTGATTTCCAAAGTGTTTATACAAGTTTGAATTCCCACCAGCAATGGAGGAGGGTTCCCTTTTTCCACAAGCTCTCCAGCATGTGCTGTCATTTGATTTTTTGATCTTAGCCATTCTGGTGGTGTTAGGTGAAATCTCAGGGTCATTTTGAATTGCATCTCTCTGATGGCTAAGGACATTGAGCATTTGAGTGTTTCTCTGCCATTCAATATTCCTCTATCGAGAATTCTCTGTTTAGCTCTGTACCCCATTTTTAATCAGACTGCTTGATTTGTTGCTTTTTGACTTCTTTAGTTCGTTCTATATTCTGGATATTACCCCTCTTTCAGTTAGAGGGTTGGTGAAGATCCTTTCCAAGTCTGTAGGCTGTCATTTTGTTTTGATGCCTATGTCCTTTGCTTTACAGAAGCTGTTCAGTTCATTGAGGTGCCATTTATCAATTTTTGCTCTTATAGCCTGTGCTGTTGGTATTCTGCTCAGGAAGTGGTCTCCTGTGCCAATGAGTTAAAGGTTCTTCCCCACTTTTTCTTCTAACAGATTTAGTGTGCCTGGTTTTATGCTGAGATCTTTGATCCACTTGGAATTTAGTTTTCTACAGGGTGATAAGTATGGATATATTTTCATTTTTCTACATGTAGACATCCAGTTGGACCAGCACCATTTGTTTAAGATGCTGTCTTTTTCCCATTGAATGATTCTGGATTCTTTGTCAAAAATCAAGTGTCCATAGGTTTGTGGGTTTATTTTAAGTCTTCTATTCGGTTCTATTGATCCACTATTATGTTTCTATGCCAATACCAATGTAGTTTTCTTTTTTAATTATTATTATTACTTACATTTTATTAACTCTGTATCCCAGCTGTATCATGCTCCCTCATTCCCTCCCAAACCTCCCTCCTTCCCTCATCTCCTCCCTGCCCCTTTCCATGTCCACTGATTGGGGAGGACCTCCTCCCCTTTCATCTGACACTGTTTTATCAGCTATCTTCAGGACTGGCTAAAAAGTCTTACTCTGTGACCTAGCAGGACTGCTCTGCCCTTGGGGGTGAGGAGGTCAAAGAGCCTACCATGAAATTTTTATTAATATGGCTCTGTAGTATAGCTTGAGATCAGGAATGGCAATGTCTCCAGATGATCTGTGTCGTACAGGTTCGTTTTGGAAATTCTGTATTTTTTATTTCTCCATATGAATTTGATAATTTTTCTCTCAAGGTCTATGAACAATTGTGTTGGTATTTTGATGGGAATTGCATTGAATCTGTAGATTGCTTTTGGCAGAATAGACATTTTCACTATGTTAATTCTGCCGATCCATGAACATTGGCAATCTTTCCATCTTCTGATTTGTTCTTCAATTTCTTTCTTCAGAGAGTTGAAATTTTTCTCATACAGGGCTTTCACTTGCTTGGTTAGAGTCACTCCAAGGTACTTTATGTTATTAGTGGCTATTGTGAACGGTGTTGTTTCCTTAATTTTTTTTTCTGGCTCTTTTGTCTTTGGTATACAGGAGGGCTTCTGATTTTTTTTTTGAGTTGATTTTCTATCTAACCACTTTGCATAAAGGGTTTATCAGCTGAAGGAGTTCTATGGCTGAATTTTTGTGGTCACTCATGTATACTATTATATCATCTGTGAATAGTGACACCTTGACCTCTTCCTTTCTTATTTGTACTTCCTTGACCTCCGTTAGTTGTCTTGTTGCTCTAGCTAGGATTTCAAGTACTAAACTGAAGAGATATGGAGAGAGTGGGCAAACTTGTCTTGTCCCTGATTTCAGTGTGATTCGTTTGAGTTTCTTTTCATTGAGTTTGAGGTTGGCTATAGGCTTGCTGCATATTGTCTTTACTATGTTAAGGTAAGTGTCTTGTATACCTGATCTCTCCAAGACTTTAAACATGACTGGTTGTCAGACTTTGTCAAATGCTTTTTCAGCATTTAAGGAGATTATCATGTGGTTTTTTTCCTTCAGTTTGTTTATGTGGTGGATTACATTGATGGATTCCAGTATATTGAACCACCTTGCATGACTGGGATGAAGCCTACTTGGTCATATTGGATGATATCTTTGATGTGTTCCTCGATTCTGTTTGCAAGTACTTTATTGAGTATTTTTGCATCAATGTTCATGAGAGAGATAGTCCTGAAGTTCTATTTTTTGTTGGATCTTTGTGTGGTTTAGGTGTCAAGGTGACTGTAGCTTCATACAATGAGTATGGTAATGTTCCTTCTGTTTCTATGTTGTGGAATAGTATGAGGCGTATTGCTGTTCACACTTCTTTGAAGGTCTGGTAGAATTCTGTGCTGAAACCATCAGGCCCAGGGCTTTTTTTGGAATGGAGATTGTTGATGACTGCTTCAATTTCCTTGGGAGATATAGAGTTATCCTTCATTCTACCTGATATTGACTTAAAGTTGGTAGATGGAATCTATCAAGAAAGTTGTCTATTTCATTTAGATATTCAAATTTTTGGCATATAGGCTTTTAATGATTGTTTGGATTTGATCAGTGTCTGTAGTTGTGTCACATTTCTCATTTCTGATTTTGCAAATTTGGATAGATTCTCTCTGCTTTTTAGTTATTTTGGCTAAGGGTTATCTATCTTGTTGATTTTCTCAAAGAACCAGCTTTTTGTTTCATTGATTCTTTCTATAGTTTCATTTATTTCTAATTGATTAATTTCAGCCCCGAGTTTGATTATTTCCAGCCATCTGCTCCTCTTGGGTGCACCTGCTTTTTTTCTAGGGTTTTCAGTTGGGCCATTAAGTTGCTTGTATGCGATGTTACAAATTTCTTCTTAAAGTCACTTTGTGCTATGAATTTTCCTCTGAGCACTGTTTTCAATGTGTCTCATAAATTTGGATATGTTCTTCCTTCATTTTCATTGAAATCTAAGAAGTCTTTAATTTCTTACTTTATTTCTTCCTTAACCCAGCTGTCATTGAGTAGCAAGTTGTTCAGTTTCCAAGTGCTGGTAGTCTTTTTGTTATTTTCATTTTTGTTGAGGTCTAGCTTTATTTCATGGTTTTAGGGTAGAATACAATGGATTCTTTCAATCTTTTTGTATCTGTTGAGGCTTGCTTTGTGACCAACTATATGGTCTATTTTGGAGAAGGTTACATGAGGTGCTGAAAAGAAGGTATACTCTTTTGATTTTGGGTGAAAAGATCGGTAGACGTCTATTAGTTCCATATGATTTAGGGACTCTGTAAGTGCCGTTACTTCCCTATTTTGTTTCTGTCTAGTTTGATCTGTCCCTTGGTGAGAGTGGGGTGTTGAAGTCTCCCACTATTAAGGTATTAGGATCAATGTGTGATTTAAGCTTTGATAATGTTTCATTTACGAATGTCGGTGCTCTTATATTTGGGGCATAGATATTCAGGATTGTGATGTCCTCTTGGTGGATTTTTCCTTTGATGAGAATATAGTGGCCCTCTTTATCTTTTTTGATTAACTTGGGTTGAAAGTCTATTTTATTATATATTAGGATTGCTACTCCAGCTTGTTTTCTGGATCCATTTTCTTGAAAATCTTTTTTCCAGCCCTTTACTCTGAGGTAGTGTTTATCTTTGTTACATAGGTTTGTTTCTTGGATGCAACAGAATGTTGGATCTTGTTTCTTCAATGATTCTGTTAGTCTGTGTGTTTTTATTGTGGAGTTGAGTCCATTGATGTTGATAGATACTAGTGACCTATGAATGTTACACTCTTTTGATTTTGGGTTGGTGGTGTTGCTGTGTTTTATTGCTTGTATTCTTTTTGTTGTTGTTGTATAGTTATCTATTTCCTATGTTTCCTTGGATGTAGTTGTTTTCTTCGGGTTGGAGTTTCCCTTCTAGTAACTTATGTAGGGCTGGGTTACTCTATAGATATTGTTTAAATTTTTTTTTCATGGAATATTTTGAATTCTCTGTCTATGTTGATTGAAATTTTACTGGGTATGGTTTCCTGGGTTGGCTTCTGTGGTCCCTTAAGGATCGCATGATTTCTGCTCAGGCCCTTTAGGCTTTCATAGTTTCAGAAATCTGGTGTGATTCTGATAGCTCTGCCTTCATATGTTACGTGGCCTCTTTTCCTTGCTGCTTTTAAAATTTTTTCTTTGTTCTGCAGGTTCAGTGTTTTGACTATGATGTGACATGAAGAATTTCTTTTCTGGTCTAGTCTATTTGGTGTTCTGTAGGCCTCTTGTATGTTTATGGACATCTCTTTAAGTTGGGAAACTTTCCTCTATAAATTTTTTGAAAGTAATTTATGTACTTTTCTGGAGCCTGGAAATTTCTTTTTCATCTATTCCTATTATTCTTCGATTTTATCTTTTCATGGTGTCCTTGATTTCTTGGATGTTTTGTGTTTGGAACTTGTCTGATTTTATTTTTTTCTTTGAGAGTCTTATCAATTTCTGCAAATATATCTTTGGCACCTGAGATTCTCTCTTCCATCTCTTGTATTCTGTTGGTGATGCTTACCTTTGTAGTTCCTGATCTTTTCTCTATGTCCTCCAGCTCCAGGTTTTTCTATGTTTGTATTTTCATTATTGATTCTAATTCTGTTTTCATGTCTTGCACATTTTCCTTCATCTGTTTGAATGTAGAGTCCTGATTTTCAATGATTGCTTTTATTTTTCTGTCCATTTCCTCTCTATATGTCCTAATTGTGCCTCTACTACTTTGGCTGTATTTACCTGTATTTCTTTGAGAGCTTTGGTCATTTATTTATTTATTTATTTATTTATTTATTTATTGGTGTTTTAATAACATTTTATTAGTGTCAAATTTTGTTCTCCTAAACTCATATAATAGTTCTTCATATTTTTACAATCTTATTTTTGAAACATCTACTATAATTAAAGAAAATTAGTTGATAAAAGTAATCAAACTAAATCATACCACATGTCTCTAAGAACTCATTCACTTTTTAAAAATATTTTTGTTTATTAATTACAGTTTATTCAGTTTGTATCCCAGCTGTAGTCTTCTCCCTCATCCCTTCCCAATCCCACTCTTTCTCCCTCATTTCCTCTCATGCCCCTCTCCAAGTCCACAGAGAGGGGAGTTCCTCATCCCCTTCTCTCTGACCCTAGCTTATCAGGTCTCATCAGGACTGGTTGCATTTTCTTACTCTCTGGCCTGCTAAGGATGCTCCCCAAATAAAAATAAAAATGATTTAAAAAAGTATCTTTAGAAATTGCCACTTTTTCTTTGAAAAGATAATTTTATTTTACAAGTCTCTGACATTTTACACTATGACAGCATGCTAATGATTTGTGATAGGTTTACAATATCTTTGGAGGTAGGCATGTGAATATATAACTTTTAGCTATTAAGTAAAATAATTAGTGGAAATAAAAATAACTTGCCAGTGTACTGGTGCATGAGTCTAACACAGCCCTAGTAAATTTGAAGCAGGATGATGAATATCTCAAAGCCACTCTATTTACAATAGTAAGAGTTGTCTTAAAATAATTTATTTTGCTTTTATATTTCATTGATACTTTCATGAAAAGTGAATTTTCAGGTTCAAATTTTAAAAATGATTTTTCAGGGAAAAGTTGACAAAGTAATAAATTAGGGAATATCAAATAATAGTTATCACAAGAGGCCTATACTGCAACTTCAATCCCAGGTTTACAAAGCAAATAACAGCTACGGCAAAGCAGAATATGAAAGCACAGGGTGTCACATGAATTATTGTGGTTTGTTGAGCTCTCTTTCTTGGTGAAAGGGACCCCAGTAGACTGCAGGAACTCAGTTAAAGGCAGTTATTACCCACCACTAAACTGCACCATATTTTTATTAGCAGACATTTGAAAGACTAGAAAAAGAGAAGAGAAACAGACAAAACTTGCTGTAATGAAACAGAGGCATGGGAAAAACCCCTCTCCCTACAGCTGTAGACGGAAATAGTAGTAGGAACTATTTTATATTAAAAATGTCAGGGTGTCATCTTTAAAAAAACATTGCTGAACTGCATAAAAAGCTCACCAGTTAAGAGCACAAGGTCTCTTGCAGGACTCCAGGTTGGGTTTCCAGTACCCACATGGTGGCTTACAACTCTTACTTCAGTAGCAAGGGGTATGACACACTTTTCTGGAATCCAGGAGAAGCAAATATTTACATGGTGCACATATAGGGAAAACACATACATATAAAATAAAAATAAAATAAACCTTTAAAAGAGTACACAAAGACATGAAAGAGACAGGAACTCCACAAGGAGAGCTACTGAGCCAAAAACAAAAACAACAAAACAAAAACAACAAAATAAAAAATAAAACAAATAAAAACACTGGGCCCAGGTGGGCCTGCAAAGACCAATACTACAACCAAGGACCATGCATAGAGAAGACCTAGTCCCTGTGCTCAGAGGAAGCACATAGGCGTCTCAGTTTCCAAATGGGCTCCCTAATAAGAGGTGCAGGGATGTCTCTGACATGAATTCTGCAGCTTGCTATTTGATCATCTCCCCCTAAGAGTTGCAGCCTTGCCAGGCCACAGAGGAAGATGATGCAGACAGCCTTGATGAGACAATAGGATAAGACCAGATGGAAGGGGAGGAAACCCACCCCTATCAGGGGACTAGGAAATGGGCATAGAAGGAGAAAAGGAAAGGTGGGTGGTACTAGGTTGTGAAGAGGGAGGGAGCTACAGCAGAGATACAAAGTGAATTGAATACATTTCAACAAATATATATATGTACCAGCCTGCGGGACTAGTAATTCATGGGGTCTTCGAAGAGGGCCAAGCCTGAAGAAAAACGGGCAAGAGAGAAGAATGGGACCAAGCAGTTTTCCTTGTCAAAGTCCCGTTTATTATGGGGCAAAGCTTTTGCTTTTAAGCTCAAAGAATAAGGAAGTAAAAAATTGGAGGGAGAAAGACGGGAGGCTATCTCGTGATTCCGGTCAGGTGGGGGAGTCAGGTGGGGGAGTCAGGTGGGGGAGTCAGGTGGGGGAGTCAGGTGGGGGGTGGTCCCTGGTCTCAGAAAGCAATCTATCCAGGTGGTCAAAGCTAATTGCAGCCTCCAGCGCCAGCATCCGTCGTAACTACATGCCTGGGATTCTTGGTCTCCGGCATCTCCCCCTTTCTTGTAATAAAGAAAAATGGGCGCAGTATCTGTCTTAGGCTATATGATGAGCATCCAAGCCCAGCACCATTATATGAGGTGATCCGCCTGTCTTAGGCTATGTGAGTTGGCTCCACACTTGGATTCACAATAATCCCGTCATCGGCTGTGGTCACAGCTATTGTGAGGTGACCAGCCTGTCTTAGGCTATGCAAATTGCCTCCAAGGTGTGGACTCACAATACTCCTGTCGCTGGCTGTGATCACAGCTTCGTAGGTGTGCCCCTGGGTTTGGCATCATAATATTCCCGTCACTGATAGCTCCGCAGCCATATTAAAATATTTAAGGGGGTGAGACTATCTGCCTAGCCGGGTGAAGTCAAAGCTGTTGAGGTATCTTCCTCAGGCACATCAGGGAACTCCTGACTGCTATTGGTAACAGCCAGCTGATGGTAATGAACTAACGCAGAGCCTTTGTTAAGCGTGTCCACCTGTTCTTTAACAAAGGAAGATAGTCTTTTAAATGCCCAAGGTCCAAAGGAGAGGAGAAGGACAAGACCCACGAAAGGACCAAGGATAGAAGGAAGAAGGGTGGATAATAAAGGAGAAGTGGAAAACCAATTTTGATACCAGGACTCTTGTTTCTCTGTGTTCCGTTTTTGTTCCTCCAAACTGGAGCGAACCTTGTCGATACTGCTTTGCACTAAACCTGTTTTGTCAGTGTAAAAGCAGCATTCTTCCTTGAGCGCAGTGCAAAGTCTGCCTTCCTGGAGAAAAACCAAATCTAGATCGCTCCTGTTTTGTAAAACTACCTCAGATAAGGACACCATAGAATCTTTTAGGTCCTGTAAGCCTTTTTGCAAATCTTGTAGGTCTTTGTCCACTGCCAGGGAGAGTTGATTAAATTGTTGCTGGGAGGTAATTAGGGAGGCTGTGCCTGTACCAGCTCCAGTGGCTCCAGGCCCTAGAATTACAGTTAGAGTAATGGCAGTCAAGGGCTCGCATTTAACTCGAGATGGACGTACCCCTTTTTCCCAAAACCAAAGGAATTCATCCTCAGAATGTATAGTCAGTCTTGGGAAAAGCCGTACAAGGACACAATAATCTTTATGGGCTAAAAAGGTGGAACTTACAAGATAAGGAGTAAGACCAGTAGAGCAGGCAAAATAAGTGCCATTAGGAGCAACAATATATGTAAAGCTTGAATTTACAACAAGAGTAATATTGCAAATTTCTTGTAGGGCCAACGGGGGAAGCACAGAAGGTCCCAATAGGCATGTTCCAATTCCAGACACTTGTGTGACTGTAAGGCCGACCCTTTCTGGGTGCTGCCACCATAAGGCATTAGGATCATTAGTTGTAATTACTTCTAAGGATAAGGCTATGCCCTCGTAGAAGGGTGGCCATGGTGAGTAACAAACCCAGCATTCCTGAAAATCAGTCATGTTGGTTTGATGTATGGCCTCTATAGAAGCATTAATCATAGATAAGATAAGACCTGCAGACGAGGGTGGCCCTGCAGGCAACGTGGGCTGGAATGGAGTGCACCCGGTGATGGCACTCGGGGTCCAGGAAGTAGGAAATGTTTTTGCCTGAGGCTTTCCTATTTGATTTTTTGAGGGTTGATGCAAAATAGGATTTGGTCCTATAGCGACCTTTGGGTATTGAGGAGGTGTCTTAAGTAATTTAATTGTAAAGGTGAGACCAGGATCTTTTCCAATAGTATATAGCCTAAGACCCCAGTAATATCCTCGAAGGTTTTCCCATTGAGCCTTTTTGCCTGCCTCCGTGAAGGAAATTTGAATGGGGTTACACCACTGATTTTTGCATAGCTCAAGCAAAGGATCAGCAGGGTCTTTTCTTCTTACAGTAATATAATCCCAAGAGGAGAAAGGTTTCCAATAGACATCTCCCGTGGTTTCACAGCCCCAGGAGGCACAGAAATAGTCCAAATTGAGGCCGCAGCTAGAAAGGGATCTGTTTCTGTGGGTGGGTCCTGGGCAAACTTAGATAGGTTCCAAGGACAGGAAGGATCTAGCCAAGAAATTATCCCATCCTGGTTGAGAATGGAGGGGGCCTACATTTAAAGGCTTGGGTTGAGGCATGTAATGTGTAGGTGTACCCCAGGCCTCGTTGGCACCAAGCACAAGGGTACATAAATCTACCTCCAGAGTGGGCCAGGGTATTTGGTAGCTGGGAAGTGGCATTGACAACATCACCTGCTTCATTAATGACTTGCCAAGTATAATTGAATACTTAATAAGCTGTCTTGCTGGAGCCAATCAGAGGTTCTATGGTGGCTATCATTATGAATAACAGTACAGTGGTCTTCATTTCTTTGCTGTAATTAAACACAAGCAGAAATATTCTCAGGGGTTTCCCTGGGTGGGTTATATGGTTTTATTAACCTTTTAGGTAGCCACCTGGCATTACCGGCTTGTGTATCATAGACACAGGTGTGTCCCTTGCCCCAGATAAGTATGGGGTCAGGCCCCTGCCATTTAGATTTTAAGGGATCTTTCCAAAGCACTTGTGAATAATTACTGGCAGTGGTAGGGTGCCATAAGCTATCTGCAGCAGATCTCCCTTCTTGATCCAATGTAAGAAAATTTATTACAAAAAGTGCATGATTAAGCAAGTTTTTATAATTTCCTGTGAGAGGGTAAATCATTCCCCCGTTTGACTGTAATTTAATTATCATATTTTTAAGCGTTTGATGGGCTCTTTCCACAATACCCTGCCCCTGTGGGCTATAGGGGATGCCCGTGACATGTTTGATGCCCAATTGCAGGCAAAACTGTTTAAAGGCACTGCTTGCATATCTAGGCCCATTGTCTGTTTTTATCTTTTTGGGTTGAGGAAGAACCATTAGGCACGCCAAGACATGATTAATAACATTTTTTGTAGCTTCTCCAGCCTGAGGAGTAGCAAATATGAACCCACTATAGGTATCAACAGTGACATGAATATATTTTAGTTTGCCAAAGGCAGTTATATGGGTGATGTCCATCTGCCATAATTCTCCAGGGATAAACCCACGGGGATTTATTCCCAAGTGGACCTCAGGCAGGAAGGTTACACATCCTTTGCATTGACGAACTGTTTGTCTAGCTTGTTCTCTAGTAATTTTAAATTTTTGTCTGAGCGTTTGAGAATTTAAATGGTGTAGTTTATGGGCTAGCTGCGCCTGCCGCAAGGGATCAGGAAGTCCGGTGCCAAGGTCTTGTGTCAGGCCTATAAGTTGTGTTGCCTGATCCACCAACCTATTACCTTGGGCCAGAGGTCCTGGCAGTTCTGAATGTGCCTTTATGTGTCCAATAAAGAAGGGTTGGACACGATTATGAATAAGGCGTTGGAGGGCGGAAAATAAGGGAGCTGCATTGGTTGTGGGTTTTATATACGGGGCTGTTTCTAAGAGGGGAACAGAATAGGCAAGATAGGAATTAAACGGGGAATTTGGTAAGACTTTAAAAACCTCGATAATGGCTTGTAACTGAACCAACTGGGCTGAGAAATGTGAGGTAGGCAACTGTATAATTTTGCCATTAATAGAATAAGCGGCTTGGCCATTAGAGGAGCCATCAGTAAAAACCAAATTAACATTGGGAATTGGGTAACGTTTGGTGACCTTAGGAAAAATGATGGGTGTCTTATATAAAAATTGAATTAGCTTATCTGGTGGGTAATGATTATCAATTTTTCCCTGAAAGGACACACAGCTTATAGCCCACTGATCATCGTTTTGGATTAACCAAGAGACTTGGGAAGAGCTATATGGAATGATTAATATATCAGGATCTTTTCCGAAAAGTTTGCGGGATTGTTCCCTCCCTAGCCATATTATTTGGGCCACTAACGAGGGGTAGGTGGGAAGAAATTTTGGGGATGTGGTGGGTAGGTAGACCCCAAAAAGAGGGCTGTCCTGCCAAAAAACTGCAGTAGGGGAAAAAGGTGTAGGAAACAATAAAATTTAAAGGCTTAATGGAAGAAAAATAAGTGACAAACTGATCAGCAATGGCAGCCTCCACTAGGGTTAACGCATGAAGGGCTTCTTTGGTAAATTGGGGGTCGGTACTTCCCTTAAGGATGTCAAAGAGGTTTTAGCTCTCCAGTGGTTAATTTTAAGTAGGGATGTAGCCAATTGACTTCACCTAAAAACCGTTGAAAATCATTTAAGGTGTGAAGGGAATCCTTTCTTATTTGTATTTTTTGAGAAAAAAACTCGATGAGGGAATAGCTAGAATCCTAAAAATAAGTAGGGGGGTTTTAATTGGACCTTATTGGGAGAAATTTGAAGGCCTCTTTGCTGAAGGGCTTGTATAAGCTGTTGTGAAACAGTATGAAGATGAGAAGCATCAGGGCCTGCCAGCAGTATATCATCCATATAATGAACAATATAGAGGGAAGGCCAGTGAAGGCGAAACGAGTCTATAGTCTGAGCAACATACTTTTGACAAAGAGTGGGACTATTGGCCATGCCCTGTGGCAACACCCTCCATTGAAAACGGGGCATAGGTCCAATAAAATTAACAACGGGGATGCTAAAGGCAAAGCGTTTACAGTCCTCTGGGTGGAGGGGAATAGAAAAAAAGCAGTCCTTAAGGTCTATAACTATTTTATAAAATCCCTTAGGAATAGTAATTGGGGAGGGCAAGCCTGGCTGTAAGGCCCCCATGGGGACCATGGTTTTATTAATTTCCCTAAGATCTTGTAAAAGTCTCCGTTTTCCTGACTTCTTATGTATAACGAAAATGGGCATATTCCAAGAGGAAGTGGACGGCTCGATATGTCCAGCGACCAACTGTTCCTGCACCAACTGTGTGGCCGCTGATAATCTAACCGACAAAAGGGGCCATTGATCCACCCATACAGGAGAATCAGTCTTCCAAGTAATTTTATCTGCCTGTAGTGCAGGGGGTGTGATGGCCCTTAGGAAAAATGTTGATAACCTAACCCTGAACTATCAGCTTTTTGTGGTGGAATAATAGGTTGAGTAATGCCTTGATTGCTTTTTCCCAATCCTTTACCCGGTATAAAACCCTGATGGAGCATCTGGCTGGTGACCTTTTCATTAGAGCTACACATAATTATTTTCATTTGATTGAGGGCACGCCCCACAAATTTATAGGCAGTTTATCAATTATAAATGGGCGGACTGTTCCTGAATTTCCCTCTTGATCTTCCCAAGTTAAAATTTTGGAACTTTGCAAGGTGTTTTTGGTCTGGCCAATGCCTTGTAGATGGGTTAAGGAAGGGTGGAGGGGCCAGGCAGAGGGCCAATGGTCCCATAAAATTATAGTGGCATCAACTCCTGTATTTATAATACCCGTAAACCATTTTTTGTCTAATTGAAGACGCAAGGTGGGCCGGTCACGGGTAATAGCCTGGACCCAATAAATATCAGAAGGACCTGGCTTAGTATCTCCCCGAGGCCCATGAAGGGCTGGGCGGTCAGTCTGCAAAGGAAGAGGGAGGGCCTGAGCCACTCTTTGTCCTCTAGCAATAGAAATGGGTCCCAGGGTGGAGCTGGCTAAAACTTTTATTTCCCCAGTATAATCATTATCAACCACTGAGGGGTGAATAGTAAGCCCTTTTAGAATAGAGGATGCCCTTCCCAAAATCAGAAAAAACATACCAAAGGGAGGGGGCCCGGAGACCCCGGTGGGGAGGATATGAACCCCGTCTTCTGGTTTTAATATTGTATCGGTGGAGGCACACAGGTCCTGCCCTGCACTTCCTGCGGTGGCTCGGTAGAGTTGGGAGGGTTGATGTGGCTCGAAGAGGAGCCCTGAACCTGCTCTAGCTTGGTCCCCGAAGCTGGTTGGAATGGGATAGGTCTCGGGGCTCGGGGCTGGCCCCTCCATCAGTTTCCCTGATAAGAGGGCAGGAAGGGTAAGGGATTGCCCATTGCGTCTGTTTTGGAGCGGCACCAATTAGCCCAATGTTTACCTCGTTTGCAACGAGGGAAAATGGTGGCAGGGATAGCGCCCCCCGGAGTCGTGGGGTGATTATTAGGAGATACGCCGATCGGCACTGCAGCATTGACTATCTTTGGGCATTGTTTGACAAAATGACCTGGCTGGCCACATTTAAAGCAGCCCCTGGTAGCGTTAACTGCTTGTACAATAGGTTGTATAGCAGCCCCTATAGCCATATTGATACTCTGGGAGATTTTATGGGAAAGGGGGTCCACTTCAGAGCAAAGTCTTATGAAGTCATCAAGACTTTTATTTTTAGTATGTCCCCTAAGAACGGCCTTACAGGCAGTGTTAGCATTTTCAAAGGCCAATTTTTTGATAAATTTACTATCGCTTTCATTGGATCCCAAAATTCGTTCAGCGGCTTCTAAAAGCCTTACCACAAAATCAGAATATGGTTCTTGGGGTCCTTTTAAAATTTTCGCCAATGGCGTGGTGAGGGATCCTTTAGAGGGGATTATTTTCCATGCTCTTATGGCTGCATCTTTTACCTGGGCTAGCAAACCAATGAGAAATTTTGATTGTCTACTTTCTGCCAGATAATCCCCCTGACCTGTTAATTTATCAAAGGTCCAGTCACCTTTGGACTTAGCCTGATTTAATCAGTCATGGGTCTGGCAGCGATCAAAGAAGTCTGCCTTCCATGTCAGAAATTGTCCCCTGGTCAACACAGCCTGGGTTACTCTAAACCATTCGGCTGATGTAAGGTATCCCTCCCCAGAGAGACTTTCCAGAAGTGACAGGGTAAACGGGGCATTAGGGCCATAATCTCTCACTGCACTGTTTAAGTCTTTAAGGGTCTTAAACTTGAGAGGTTTGAAATCGGTGTTGAGGACAACCTTTAGAGGCCTAACAGTAAGTTTAGTACTAGGGGCTCGGTGAAGTTCCTGAAATTCCTCCTCATCGTCAGCAGGTTAGGGGGGTGTTTAAAGCTCCCAGTGGGACACTGACTGTTTCATTTTCTTCCTCCTCGTTTATCTCTTGATTAGAATCTATCTTATTCTCCGGGTCTTCTTCCCCGTTCTCATCGGCCGAAAGGACCCAATGGCGTGTTAAAACAGGAAGAGTCAGGGGGGCTAAATTTTTACTTTTGGAAATAGGTTTGGGTTTAAGTTTTCTAGGGGGGTTATCAGCGGGTTGCTTAACAAATAGGGACCTTTGAAAAGCCTTCTGGACTGCTGTAAGTTGTTGTGAAAGGTCAGCGTATTCTCGCTGTAGGGTGAGGACATCACGGAGGTCAATGACCTGTTTGCTAAGATCCTCTTTAGCCTTTAATAAGAGGGAGGAATATTGAGGCGAGGGGAGGAGGGCAGGCAAGAAAAGAGGGGCATAGGGTGGTGGGGCGCTGCCAAGTGTAGCGGCCACTCAGGGTTGTGGTATCTGGCAGCCTCTTCCTCCAGTTCGCCCTCCTCCGAGGGGTCTAATTGGTCAGGGCTTACTTTAGGAAAAACGGGGAAAACTAGGGAATTAGCAGTAGTAAAGGGGGATCACTATTTTCTTTAGGGAGGGGAGGGTATAAGGTTCGAGGTTGCTTAGGGCGGGCTCCTAGTTGGGTGTCCCGTTCCTCTGGAGTGGGTATGGGGATAGCAACAGAAGGACACGGTGAGGGGGGACGGTTATCTCGGCTGGAGGGCCTCTGGGAACAGACCGAAGAACTTCAGGAAAGTAGTTTAATAAAGTTTTCGGCCAAGGTGACAATTCCTCTCGATAGGGAGGTTGGGGATTGTATGATATCTCTGATAAGATTCCAATAAGAAAAAACTTGTACGGGGACCTGGTCTGGGCCCCCATTCTCTAAGGTCTTCGGGAGGGCAGCTCCTACCTGATCCCACCTTTTTGCATTAATCTCTGGCCCATCAATAACAAACCATGGACAAATTTCCGACACAAAAATAAAGAACTTAATTAAATGCTTTTTCTTAACTCTAATTCCTCTCTCCCTGAGCGATGTCTTGAGGTCACGAATAAAAACAGCCTCCTTAGACAACTGTTGGCCCATTTTTATGGGATGGAGAAAGACTAACCCGATGTATCTTTTTCCCGTGAGTGGCAGGAACGTATGTCTTTATCAGTCGTGAGCAGCCGATCTTACTTTCGGTTTGTCGCGGCGTTTTCTGAGCGATCCAGATCAATCCATGAGGACCTCAATCCAGCAGTGGTCCGTGCTTCGTGTCCCACGTTGGGCGCCACCTGTACCCGACTGCGGGACTAGTAATTCGTGGGGTCTTCGAAGAGGGCCAAGCCTGAAGAAAAACGGGCAAGAGAGAAGAACGGGACCAAGCAGTTTTCCTTGTCAAAGTCCCATTTATTATGGGGCAAAGCTTTTGCTTTTAAGCTCAAAGAATAAGGAAGTAAAAAAATTGGAGGGAGAAAGACAGGAGGCTACCTCGTGATTCTAGTCAGGTGGGGGAATCAGGTGGTGAGATCAGGTTGGGGAGTCAGGTGTCAGGTGGGGGAGTCAGGTGGGAGAGTCAGGTGGGGGAGTCAGGTGGGGGGTGGTCCCTGGTCTTAGGAAGCAATCTATCCAGGTGGTCAAAGCTAATTGCAGACTCCGGCGCAAGCATCCGTTGTAACTACATGCCTGGGATTCTTGGTCTCCGGCATATATATATATATATATATATATATATATATATATATATATATATATATACACACACACACACACACACACACACACAAACAAAAGCCTATGATTAAAATTCAAACACCCTCAGTAACTCACGTACTCAATGTTTGAAACCTGTTCAAGAGAATTTCTCTACTTTATACAGAAGACATTGTTTGCCTATGATCCAAAAATTATTCAACAAAGAAGGAAAATGATTAGGCCAGAATCCACAGGAAAACACAGTGCAGAGGTTCTAAATGGAAATCTGGGTACTATAAAGAAGAGCCTTGGAAGGGTGACAGTATCAACAACCAAGCCTTTGATGATAATGCAAGAATCTGTGACCTCACCTTACAAAGGACAGATCACAGGTATAACTGGCAGCTTACATCCTGGATATTAGTGCAGAGAATCAAGAATTGTGCCAACAATCATGTGAAAACTACATTTAGACTCCATAAATGTACCTGGATTACTCTTCAGTTTTTCTTCTCCTCCTCTTCCTAACCCTATTCCTCCTATTCATCCTCCTCCTCTTCTTCAACACTCCATTCCAAAATAGGAAGCCCACTCTGCCTTGCTGAGCTTGTTTCTTTTTTTTCCCTTCTACTCTTCTCTTTTAAGACATATTAATCTCTTACCATTATTTTATTTCTCATTTTTTTCTGATATGATGGTACAAAAGACAAAAGTGTTTGCCTACTTTATTTATTTTTTGTCCCTTAAATTCTTAGATCTGAGATTGTTTTATTTTATTTATTTATTTATTTTTCCAATAACAAGAGTTATTTTTATTCCTCTCTATTAGTCTAAATGATCAGAAACAATGAAATGGATATATATATATATATATATATATATATATATTAAAATATGCTTTATTAGATTGGCTTACAGAGTGGGGTCTAAATAATCTACTCTGTCATACTTTGGAGGCCTATAACACAGTAATTACTCAATCCCCAAAGGCTGGTTATGTCAGCTGTCCCAATGTGGTGTTGTAGGTCTAGGGAATTCCTGGAGAGCTGCTGTTCAGTCTAGAGTGGAAGCTTTGAAATGCTGTCTTCAAAATCAGCAAATAAATTCCACAGAAGAAGTATAGATAAATTTTCCAGAAAAGTAAAGGCAAACATTTATCAGGTAACCCAATTAAAAAATGGGGTACGGAGCTAAACAGACAATTTTCAATAAAGGTATATAGTATGGCAGAGAAACAATTAAAGAAATGCTCAATGTCCTTAACAATCAGGGAGATGGAAATGAAAATGACCCTGAGATTTCAACTTACCTCCGTCACAATGGCTAAGATCAAAAACCCAAGTGACAACACATGCTGGAGAGGTTGTGGAAAAAAAGGAACCTCTTCCATTGATGGTGGGAATGTAAACTTGTACAAGCACTTTGGAAATCAATCTGGCACTTTCTCAGGCAAGTAGGAATAGTGCTTCCTCAAGATCCAGTTATACCACTTTTAGGCATATATCCAAAAGATGCTCAAGTACACAACAAGGCCATTTGCTCAACCATGTTTTTAGCAGTTTTTTTGGTAATAGCCCGAACTTGGAAACAAACCAGATGTCCCTCAACAGAGGAAAGGATACAGAAATTGTTGTATATTTACACAATAGAATACTACTTAGAAATCCAAGATGGCTGTGACCACTTAATCACAGTTTCTGAAAGGCTGCAGATCTGAAACTCCAAAATTGGTGAATAGAGGGGCAACTGAGGCCAGAAAATCAACGTTGAAGCCTCCTGAAAGAGGGGACATCATAGGAGCAGAGCATATTTACATGTAGGTCAGCTGTGGACTTCTCTGGGAAAGGAGAGGGACACTTCCCTTTATCCAGCCTCCCTCCTCCTCAGAGGAGCCGAACCATAGAGTCAGTGATGCTCAGCACAGACCTCACTGCCTGGGGACTGAGACAGCAGATGCAGGGCTCCAAGTTCCTCAGCTGAGGCTGCCAGCTGTACCCACCTGTGTAGTCCCAGAGCCACAGAACCATCCTTCCATTGGAGTTTAGGCAAATAACACCTGGAGCTCAGTCAGAGATGAATACCAGTAGCCTGTAGGCCACTGAGGTACTCAGGAAATTTATGCCCTTGATCATCACCAGGGCTTGCAAAACCTTCAGTGCCTACAACCCTTTCGGTGCTTGCAAGGCTCCCCTCCTTCACACTGAGGGCCTTTACATTCTCTAGCACACTGTCGTTTAAGGCACAGTTCCACTCACAGGCATGCACACACACTTTCCCACATTTGTCCTTCTGCATCCTCGGACTTTCCTCCCACAGGTACAACTGAAACGGCAACACACACACTGAAACCACTGGATCTCTCTCATCTTCCTGAAGAATTCTCCAGGCACCAGAGAAAGACAGTACTACTCTGAACTGCAGAATCTAGTAAAAATTAAGGTTACAGATTAGCAAATGGCGAGAGGATGGAGAAAGAACACATCCAACAAAAATCAGGAAATCATGGCTTCACCAACAACCCACAAAATCAATGGATACTCCAATTCATCAGAAGCAAGGGAAAATGAACTTAAAGATATGCTTATCCAGTTATTAGAGCCACATAAAGAAGAAACGAACAAATCTCTCAAAGAAGTTGCCACACAGATGGAAGCAAATAAAGAGGAAATGAACAAAGCTCTCAATGAAACACAGGCAAATATAGCCAAAAAAAAAAAAAAAAAAAAAAAAAAAAAAAAAAAAAAAAAAAAAAAAAAAAAAAAAAAAAAAAAAAAAAAAAAAAAACAGACACAAGTAGAGGCACAATTAGTGACAGATAGGAAACAAACAAAAAAGTGGAATCTACATTCAAACAGATGAAGGAAATGGTGCAAGGCATAAAAACAGAATTAGATTCAATAAAGAAAACACAAACAGGGAAAATTCTGAAGCTGGAGAAAGATCAGGAAACACAAAGCTAAGCATCACCAATAAAATGGAATAGTTGGAAGAGAGAATCTCTTGTGCTGAAGATACACTTGCACAAAATGATAATTCTATCAAATAAAATGTAAAGTCAGAAAAGTCCCAAACCCAAAGCATCCAAGAAATCAAAGATGCCATGAAAAGGATAAATCTAAGAAAAATAGAAATTGATGAAAAACAAGATTCCAGGCTCCAAGGTGCAGAAAATGTCTTCAAGAAAATCATTGAAGAAAAGTTTTCCCACCTTAAAGAAAGAGATGTCCATAAAATAGACTAGACTACAAAAGAAATTCCTCACATAGCATCATAGTCAAAACACTAAATCTACAGAACAAAGAAAAGATATTAAAAGCAGCAAGGAAAAAAGGCCAAGTAAGATATAAAGAAAGGTAGACCTATCAGAATCACATCAGACTTTTCACCACAAACTATGAAACCCAGAAGGGCCTGGGCAGATGTCATTCAGACTTTAAGGGACCGCAGATGCCAACCCAGACTACTATGCCCAGTAAATCTTTCAATCAACATAGATGGAGAAAACAAAATATTACATGACAAAACTAAATTTAAGTAATTTATACACAGCAAACTATCCCTACAGAAGATACTAGAAGGAAATCTTCAATCCAACAAAAACAACTATATCCAAGAAAACATAGAATACAGATGATCTCCCAACAAAATTAAAAGAAATCAAGCAATGAATCACAGTAAGATGACCAACTCCATAATAAAAGGAACTAACATTTATTGGTCACTAGTATCTATCAATATCAGTGAATTCAACTCTCCAATAAAAAAACACAGACTAACAGAATGGGTGCAGAAACAAGATTCAACATTCGGTTACACCAAAGAAACGAACCTTTGCAACAAAGATAAACACTACCTCAGAGTAAAGGGCTGGAAAAAGTTTTTCAAGCAGAGGGGCACTACATTCTCATCAAAGGAAAAATCCACCACGAGGACATCACAAATCTGAACATCTATGCCCCAAATTCAAGAGTGACTACATTCGTAAATGAAGCATAATTAAAGTTTAAATCATACATTGATCCCAACAACTTAATATTGTGAGACTTCAATACCTTACTCTCACCATGTGACAGACCAATCATACAGAAGGCAAAGAGGAAAGTAAAGGCACTCACAGAGACCCTAATTCAAATGGACCTAATAGACATCTACAGAACTTTTCAACCAAACTAAAAAATATATATATATACTTTCTTTTCAGGACATCATGGAACCTTCTCCAAAATAGATCAAATGGTCACAAAGAAAACCTAAACAGATGCAAGCAGATTTATATAATCCCCTGTATTCTAACTGACCACCATGTACTAAAGTCAGACCTCAACAAAAATGGAAATAACAAAAAGCCTACACACACATGAAAACTGAACAACTTGCTACTCAATGACAACTGGATTAAAGGGAGAAACAAAGAAAGAAATTAAAGACTTCCTAGAATTCAATGAAAATGAAGACACACCATACCCAAAGTTATGGGACACAATGAAAGCAGTGCTCAGAGGAAAAATCATAGCACTAAGTGCCTTCAAGAAGAAATTTGAAACATCTCATACAAGCAACTTAATGGCCCAAGTGAAAGTCCTAGGGAAAAAAAAAGAAGCACATATACCCAAGAGAAGCAGACAGCTAGAAATAATCACACTCAGGACCAAAATCAATCAATTAGAAACAAATAAATCTATTCAAAGAATTAATGAAACAAAAAGCTGGTTCTTTGAGAAAATTAACAAGATAGACAAACAGTTAGCCAAACTAACTAAAAGGCAGATAGAAACTGTCCAAACCAATAAAATCAGAAATGAAAAGGGAGACATAACTATAGACAATGAGGAAACCCAAACAATCATTAGGTCATACTACAAAAGCCTATATTCCACAAAATTTGAAAATCTAAATAACATGGACAATTTTCTTGATAGATTCCATCTACCAAAATTAAGTCAAGATCAGGTAGAAATATTGAATAGTCCTATATCCCCCAAGGAAATTGAACCAGTCATCAACAGTCTCCCTTCCCAAAAGAGCACAGCGCCAGATGGTTTTCAGCACATAATTCTACCAGATCTTCAAAGAAGTGCTAACTCAAAATCTCTTCAAACTATTCCACAAAATAGAAACAGAGATTGCATTACCAAACTCATTCTATGAAGCCACAGTCACCTTGATACCTACACCACACAAAGATCCAACACCAAAAGAGAACTTCAGCCCTATTTCTCTTATGAACATTGATGCAAAAATACTCAATAAAATACTTGAAAACCGATTGCAAGAACACATCAAAGATATCATTCACAATGACCAAGTAGGCTTCATCCCAGGCATGCAATGGTGGTTTAGTATATGGAAATCCATCAATCTAATCCACCATATAAACAAACTGAACGAGAAAAACCACATGGTCATCTCCTTAGAAGTGGAAAAAATAATTTGACAAAATCCAACACCCATTCATATTTAAAGTCCTGGGTAGATCAGGGATAGAAGGCACTTACCTTAACATAGTAAAGACAATATGCAGCAAGCCTATAGCCATCATCATACTCAATGGAGGGAAACTTAAGAAAAACCCTGCTGAAATCAGGGACAAGGAAAGGCTGCCACTCTCTCCATATATCTTCAACATAATACTTGAAGTCCTAGCTAGAGCATTAAGATAAGCAAAGGAGATCAAGAGGATACAAATCAAAAAAAAAGAGGTCAAATTTTCACTATTCATAGTATACATGAGTGACCCCAAAAATTGACCCATTGAACACCTTCAGCTGATAAACACCTTCGGCTGGATACAAAATTAACTCAAAAAAATGAGAAGCCCTCTTGTATACCAACGACAAAAGGCCCGAGAAAAAAAATCAGGGAAACAACTCAGTTCACAATAGCCACTAATAACATAAAGTACCTTGGGGTGATTCTAACCGAGCAAGTGAAAGTTCTGTTTGAAAACAAAACAAAACAAAACAAAACAAACAAACAAAAAACCCCTTCAAGTCTCTGAAGAAAGAAACTGAAAATGATATCAAAAGATGGAAAGATCTCCTGTGCTCATGGATCCTTAGAATAAGCATGGTGAAAATGGCCATTCTTCCAAAAGCAGCCTACAAATTCAAAGCAATTCCCATCAAAATACACACACAATCAGTTTAAGTCAGAGACATTCCCTGTAACTATTATAATGGAACCCACTTGGATATTCAACTGCCATGGGCTACATCTGTGCAGGGGTCTTAGGTTATCTCCATGCATAGTCCTTGGTTGGAGTATCAGTCTCAGGAAAGACCCCTGTGCTCA